>JBBPDC010000035.1:12347461-12367578 GCA_037974485.1 Hemigrammopetersius urotaenia
TAAGGCAGTTCTGAAGGCGAAAGGGGGTCAAACACCGTATTAGTATAGTGTTCCTAATAATCCTTTAGGTGAGTGTAGATCAGGCCACTTTCTTTCATCGCTCCATGGTCCAGGACTGCTCATGAGCCCATTGTAGGTGCTATCAGGAATGGACAGGGTCAGCATGGGCACTTTGACTGGTCTGCAGCCCCAAGTGTAGCCCTACAGGAGGCGCTACACTGTGTGTTCTGACACCTTTCTACCAAAGCAGCACAAACATTTTGAACAGTATTTGCTGTCGAGGCCCTCCTGCGGTTCCATACCAGATGGACTAGCCTTCACTCCCCACACACATCAGTGAACCTGGGGTGGCTGTGACCCTGTCACTGGATCATCAGTTGTCCTTCCTTGGACAACCTCTATAGATACCGGTAGGCCTTTGTTAAAGTGGCTAAGAACTTTACACTTGTCTATCAAGAACTGACTGATCACGTGTTGCCTAATATTTCACGCTCCTTGACAGGTGCCACAGTGTAGCGAGTCAGTGTTACTCTCTTCACCTGTCAGTGGTTTTAATGTTATGACTGAGCGGTGTGTATCCGCAGTGTTGGTGATGTAAGGTGGTGTAACCGGAGGACTCTCTCTTTGGCTCCTGAGGTTTGCATGCATTCTTGACTCATTGCTGTCTCATTTTGTAGAAGAAGGAGAAACAAGAATTCTGCCTCAGCTCCCCTTTTGTGAGTTGTCTGTGTTTCCCCAGTCTGTTAGATGCAGTTGAAGGACTAGTCTGGGGAAAAATGATGTTTACTCATTTACACACTTACCCCAAATGCACGCCATTGACCAAAGCATGTTTACTCCTTTCATTTTCTACTGGAGGCTAATAGCTAACAAGAAATAGAAACTTACGTTTTTGTACTGGTGCTCACATGCTACGTTAACTTAGCTAACATGTAATGAAAGCTTATAGCTACCAGCTAATGCAAACACACAGCTGCCTCAAACCACATCAAATTGCTAAATAACCTCAATAAAGAAGCAGCAGACCTGCTTCTGTGGTTTCTGACACTGTGAGACATGCTGTTGTTCAGGGGCCCTCCTAGGCCTGTTTTAGGAGGGCTGTAACCGCCACTAAATGAATGTGCATTATTCATTTCATCTATACATTATTAATTTAGATTTATTCAGCTTCTCCATCCCGTCTCCAAAATTAAAGGAACCCCCTAATCCACCCCAGTCCCCCCTCTTCCCCTATGGACCCCACTCCCAACAGTTAAAAATATTCAAAAGAAAGTAGACACCAGTAGTTTATTATAAAACCACATTTTGGGTCCCACGTTTTTCAAATTCTCAGGGAGAGCAACCGCCAAAACCCTCCAATAAAGGCTTAGCCCCCTATTGTTAGCTGATATTTATAAAAATGGATAAAATCCAAGCTACAATTTGAGTTGTTTTTTAGTAGATGGCTGTATGGAAAAGCAATGGCCGAAAGAATATAAGCTAGTCTGATTAAATTTACTTTAAAAATAATCCCTCAGTGTGGTTTAAGGCAGAAGTCTAATTGGTGGCCTTTAGGCTTTCATTAAACATTAGCCTTGTAGGTCCAGGGCTAAACTAAAGAAGCAAGAATGTCTTCATTGATCATCTACATTTAGAGAATATCTGGGAGCAGCATGTCTGGGAGAAAAACTGTAACTGCTAGAACTGCTGTCTGACTGCCAGTAACATTTACATCCTTTATTCTCTGCAAAGGCAGTTCGTTTTTAGAGTCCGCATTGAACTGCTTTCCCTTTTGTTTCCTCGTTGCCAGATTGCGCCTGCATTTGCATAAGTCGTCCTGCGGCGCGACCTCCCAGCTGCAGCAGCGTGATTATTAGATAAGATTGGCCAATTCAATTAACGTATTCTAATTTGATCATGCCCAGCACTAATTGGCGCCCCTTTGTACGCAGATGTTGCATCTAGTCATATGTCTGTGTGTGTGTGTGTGTGTGTGTGTGTGTGGGTGTGTTTGAATGTGTGTCTGTATCTCTGTGTGTGTGTGTGTGTGTGTGTGTTTATGTGTAAATGTTTGCGTTTTTGGCTATGTATATCTGAGTGTGTGTGTGAGTGTGTGTGTGAGTGTGTGTGTGTGGGTGTGTGTGTGAGTGGATGCGTGTATGTGTGTCAGTACCTCTGTGTGTCTGTGTGTGATTGTGTGTGTGTCTGTGTCTGTGTGTCTGTGTTCGTGTGTCTGTGTGTGATTGTGTGTGTGTCTGTGTGTCTGTGTCTGTGTGTGTGTGTCTGTGTTCGTGTGTCTGTGTTCGTGTGTCTGTGTGTGTGTGGGTGTGTCTTTAATTTCGAGCGGAAATATTTTAGGCTCTTCATTTGCATGCGCCCTCGCGCTCCCATCGCGATCAAAGTGTGAGTCGGTCCTCTCCTCCAGACTTCACCTGCAATACCATCAACTTCTTTCCCCAGGAAGGTACAAAAGTGGGCGAAGCGGAGCGCGTTAGGTGTTAATTAGTCAGGCGGCACAACTCGATTTGTGAAATGAGCCTGGTTTTAACTGTGTTGGTGAACAAACAGGAAAGGGCTGTTATTAATAGACATGAGAGAGGAAAGAGGACGCAGCTTGTTTTTCCGCGAGAGATGAGATTTCTATGTAAAACAGGAGGCGACTGAAGCTCATACCACTCTGAAATACACACTGCATGCAAAGTCTGATAGATTATTATATATGGAATCATATTAGATTTGTTATATAACATAGCGTATAGTATTGTATATGGTATATAATATTTGGTATATTTTTATATGGTGTTTAATATATGTGGATATGAACACTCATCAATCACACTGGCAAGACGTTTCAATTTCCTGTCACATGCACACACACTCACACATGCACACACACACACACTCGCACATGCACACGCACACACACACACACACTCGCACATGCACACATACACACACAAATGTACGCACTCACACGCATACACAAATTTGCTCATACACACACTCAAATACACACACACACACACACACACACACTCAACACAACAAGGATCCTTCATCATGTCATTTCTAAACACATCTGATCTCTAACATGTGGTAATTGAGCAGCACAGTGTCATGCTAAGCACACAGCCTCCACAGCGGAGAGAAGTTGTTCCCCGAGTGCCTCCCTCACCACCGGCTGCGTGCTGCGACCTGCTCTTGCCTCATGTTTTATTGATGGAGGCGGTAATGACTCTTACCCGAAATTTTTAACAAGCCTGTTTTACAGTCCACTTTAATGGGCCTCATATTACGCGGCTGCCGCTTGCATGACTGAACATCTCTCGAAGTTCAAAACCAGCTCCGATTTACTCGTTGGAGTTCACTAAAAGGCATTTTCTGACCTCCCATAGTTGCTTTTCCAACGCGTTTGCAATTCGTTATGCCTAGAAATCAGACTTCGCTTACTGGACACATTACTAGAAACCCCTGCCTCCACCTTACTGGCCATCAGTTTTCCCATCAGTGGCCGGTTTATGACCCCAGAGCAGCTCTTGGCTGGATATTTCTGGGTGGTGGGCCACTTGTAACCTAGCCATAATGCTGATGTGTGTAAAACCTCCACAGCAGCTCTACACACACTTCCATCCCTCTCCCCTGTCAGCAGCTGCAATGCTGAGAGTGACACACCCAAATCTCAACAGCGGCTCTGTGGTCAGAAACTGGGTTTGGGGGGATGAGGACACTGAGGGTGGGCCACAGTTTGTAATTGCACTTCTACAGAGTGCACCTGTAAGGTAGGCGGAGCTTAAAGTGGAGTGTGAGTGATGTGTTTCCAATAAAGTGACCCATGGGTGGAAGTGCATGGTAGGTGTTTCCAATAAAGTGACCAGTAAATGGAAGTACAAGGTGTTTCCCATAAAGTGACCAGTGAATGGAGGAATACGGTGGGTGTTTCCAATAAAGTGGCCTGTGAGCAGAAGCGCACAGTACAGTGTAGATAATAAAGGCTTGTGTGATGGTGGTGGTGGTGGGGGTTATGTTCATAAACATGGGCTTAGAATTGAGTTATTAATCTTCATGTTTACTGTTCATTAACTACAATTGATCATTTGTCCAGTGAGTGGAAGTATAAGTGGGTATTTTCTAATGGAATGGATTGTAAATGTCTGTACTATTTTCACAGTATTGGCTGGATCCGACAAAAACCCTCGCCGAACATAAGGATCTGATAACAAGTAAGTGCAGCCTCTCCTCTGTGCTGTTGATGTTACTGAGGATGAATCAGACCGCATGTTCACACTTAAACTGGCTAGAGCTGTCCGTAGCCCATAGCGCACCACAGGCAAAAGGATATTGACCCCATGATTAGCCTCCCATCTCCTCCGCTGATTAAAAATTGATTATCGCAGCATGAAATTCACAGATATTTTATGTAAAGGTCCCTGATGAAACGAGTATTTCTCCTCAACTTCTAATGAACCGCTTAAGCCAGAGACCCTGCTGGTTCCTGATAATTAGAGCTTAATTGTATGGGTATTTTTGTCTTTATCTGTGTAATTAGAGCCGATAGCTGAAAATTGGCTAAAGCAACTGCTGCGTTCGCATGAGACTAGCTAATTAAATATCAGTAAACCAATTAGACTGAATTATTCGACATTCTCCAACATTATAGCGTCTTAAAGTGGGGTTTCACCACGTCTTCTTCATCTGTAAAGTAAACTAAATGTCCTGTTGGTATTAGAACCTCATTATAACCTGTTTGAATAGCTGGTCTGGTTCTCTTTTTGCAGCCGGCCCTCCGTACACCCTCTATTTTGGGGTTAAATTTTACACCGAAGACCCTTGTAAGCTAAAAGAGGAGATTACAAGGTAGGTTTTCTGTGTAATGCCTTACATTGCTGAACCTAAAATGCATGTATAATACACTAGACTACAGTAGAGCTGCTGTATCTGGGGGCCGGTGATTTTATTACTGTAGATTCTGATAGGCTTTGCAATACACTATAATACACAAAATAAATAACACTGATTTCTCCAGTAATTTATGCTTATTGTTTCATTTCCAAAAGCCTTCTATTTGCCATGTATAGATTATTTGTACTTTTAGCTTCTTTATGTATTCAAACTTCAAAATATAAACAATGTGATACAAAAGTCAACCAAGTCGCCTGTCAGTCCTTGGGCAAGACTCCTAACGTAAACTAAGCCCAACAGCTGTAAAGAAGAGCATCTGCATACATGTGATGTAAAGGGCCAGGACAATTTTCTGATGGCTATAAGGCTCATTTGCACCCTCAGTATTTAAAAGGCCAATATTGTGACATTAATGAACAAAAGATGGATTATGAAATCCTGTCTAATAGACGTACATGGCTAATTTTCCAGCATCTATATAATGTAATGTATTTGTGTTATTTAATGGGAGTGTGTGTGTTTCACTGACCCGATTCTCTTATATCAGGTACCAGTTCTTCCTCCAGGTGAAGCAGGATGTGCTGCAAGGGAGGCTCCCATGTCCCTTTAATATCAGTGCACAGTTGGCAGCTCTGGCCATTCAATGTAAATGTCAGCCCTTCTGTTTTTCCCTTTTCTTTCCCATTAAAACAAATGCAAAAACTGTGCCATAACATGTATCTTAAAAAAAAGTATTGTATTGAAGTATTGTGATACGTATTTCCCACTTTATTATGGATATCATTACAAAGTAGCCAGAAATGCTTCTGCTGTTACATACTCTCATGAAAAGTGCAGTGTGATATTTCGTACTCAGTGCGTGTATGTGTGTGTGTGTGTGTGTGTGTTTGCTTTGCCATCAGCTGAGCTCGGGGATTACGACCCGTACAAGCATATGCCAGGCTACGTGTCGGAGTACCGCTTCGTGCCAGACCAGAAAGAAGACTTGGAGGACAACATTGAGCAGATTCACAAGACTCTAATGTAAGCAGAAACTTCACCTTTGCCCTGATCCTCACCACACACTCACAATCTGTAATCCTTAATCCCGCTCATGACGGATTATGGATGATTGCTGAGAGAGTGCTGCTACTGAACAGCAGATAAATGGCAGTTCTGTCTCACTTTCTCTCTTCGTTCTCTAAACCGGAATCCCTCTCGACACGGATTATCCATCCGATCTAAAAGAGAACCTCATTGCGGACCTGGCGCTTGATGCCGACCACCCTAGCAACGCCCCCTTTGACCCAGTGTGTTGCCATGTCACAGAATGTACAAATTACAGCTGGCATTCCTCCACCTTGTACTTGTGAGACCTGGAATGGCACCTCAAAAATGACTACCCTGTCATTGTCTGTCCTTTAAAAGCAGTGTCAACTCCCTCACCATGGGAATGGTGCGCTGCTGG
Source organism: Hemigrammopetersius urotaenia (assembly GCA_037974485.1). Taxonomy (NCBI): domain Eukaryota; kingdom Metazoa; phylum Chordata; class Actinopteri; order Characiformes; family Alestidae; genus Hemigrammopetersius; species Hemigrammopetersius urotaenia. The sequence continues at coordinate 12,353,787 of JBBPDC010000035.1, forward strand.
AATGTAAGTATAAGAAGGAATCCTCCCTCTGGCTGCGCTCCACACCTTTGTAATGGGAGCTGCCAGAGGAGTCTTCTTCGTAGGCCTCAGCTAGGCACAATCACTGACCTTTGCTGCGTTCATTCACCCGTCTGGAGTTCTTCAGAGTATCGCTGGAGGGGGAATGCGTAGAGCAAGGCACGTCACGTGACCGGGAAGAAGGTCAAAGAATGGTCGATGCATGAACGCTGGATGCTTGACCTACTATAATCATTTACCTGGAACTCACTTTGGAGAAATCAGAGACACTTCTGTTTCTGAGGTGAGGTTTGTTGGCCTCTATCCTGCTCTTGTTAGCATTTAAAAGTCTGCTCTGAAAAAGTGTATCCTGGCAGGTGAACCGATCATGAGACCTAAGAGCAGAGCTGCCATAAATCACCCTTAAAATTGAACAACCACAAAAATGCTAAATGCAAAATTTGCAATTAAATGTTAGTGTAAAGGCACAATGAGGTTGATGTATCTTCTATATGTAAGTATAGTGGCAGCCTGTCCTAATTTTAGTTTTAGTCTAATTTTTGCATCAAGCTGTCATTTCAGTTGTTATTAGTCTTACACTGCAACAAATCTAAGTCTCACGGAGCTCATTTTCCATGTTTCAAGTGAAAACATCTTGTCGCTCTTAACGTCCTCGAGCTAAACAGACTAGTGTTTCGACAGCATGCCTTGGGTTTCTTAAATAGTGAGATTAGTGTCTTTTAAAAATCTTATTTCAAGTGGAACTTGAAATAAAACAAGTTTCTTTGACGAGCCGAGATGTTTTATATCCGGGCTAAAGACCATTTATCTTGTTTCAGGAAATAAAGAAAAATTGCTGGATTTGGGGAGAAATGAACTTTACTGCAATACAAACCTTAACGAGTCAGTTGTCTCTTTTTTCACTAATTACAAGCAAATAAGCCTTGAATTGATCAATTGGTTCTTATTTTTGAAGGCCAATTTTTTGCACTGTAGTCATGTCCATACTATTTTCGTCTAGTTTTAGTCAATGTAAACTGATCACATATTAGTCTAGGTTTAGTCAAAGTCAATATAGTATACGTACCTAGTAGAATAGACAAAATCTAAATTTTCTTTTAGTTAAACTCCAGTATTTCAGAGAGCTCGTAACCTCAGACCTGTTGGTTGGTTGAGTTCAGGCAGTGGATTAGGAGACGAACACTCCTAGCTGCCATTGCTACTGAGAATCCTGACAGTGATATATAAAATACATTACCCCCTTATCGAATAAGTGACATGCAGAAGCTGTATGTAATTGAGAGGCTACAATTACGCCTTCTATAGCATCATACAGCGCATGAGTAGAGGCTAGTAATATATTGGATATACTCTTTTTGCAGTACAAAGAAAATGATGGGAAATTGTAAAACTTTATAAAAGAAAACTATATATCATTTTAAGTTAACAAGAATTTGAGTTAAACCAAATCGGGGCCAACCCTCATAATTACATAATTATATTTGAATAGTGTGGCCAAACGACAGTAATAACTCGACTTCTGAGGTTTTAAGGAGTTAAAGTCCTCCCCTGCTCGGAGCTCTGATTGAGTCACTGGTTGCCCTCTGCTGTGAGAGTGTGATTCATGACTGTCGCGATCGCTGGCACTGTTGATACTTAAGTACTCTCTTCAGCTGTAAATTGCCTTCAGTTTTGAATCATTACCAGCGAGCTGCTTCTTGACGCGCTGTGGCTGATGGGAAATCGGTCAAGGAGGATTGATTCCTCACTCCAGTGTCTCTGTGATGGATGAAGTGGCACTGCGAGGTCTCTCATGAGCTGAGGGAAATGAGAGAGCAGAGACAGGGGTGTGGCCGTGAGAATGAGAGGACACCCAGAGATCAAGAGCCCGAGTTCTCAGATGTGTGGAAGGATGGAAGTACAGTGCAGAGATCATCTAGTGAGAGTGTGGGTGGTCAAACCCTGAACATAGTTGTGGGCAATGTTATATATGTTATAAAATAGGAACAAAACGATTGGGAGCTCAGCTGACTGGCAAAGGAACAGTAAGAAATATTAACCTTAAAAACCTAGTTTGTCATGCATCCATACCAGAAGCACAACAAATACAGCAAAACAGCTCTTTATACGGAAGTTCCCCCTGTTTGTGTTGATGCTCGAGGTGTCAGACGTCATGCTGAGTTTGTTTGGTGTTCCGAGTGAAAGAGCAGCAAAGGGCAAGTGTGTAGGAGAGCAAACACTGCTTTTAGACAGTTTATATTAAAACAGTTATGTTAAAATCAGGTTTTACAAATACACTCTAAGTTCCACGGGTTAACAGCGAGGAAGCTCAAATCATAAAGGAATGTATGATTTGAATGAGAATGAGAACAGTAATATATTTAATAAATCCTACATGAATCAAATATGTACTCATGGTAAAGGTATTGTAGTGGGTAACTCATATAGCATATATATAGCTATATACATACTCTTGGGCTATATTCCTAATACTGCATCCACCTACCTCTGCAACATGATTGTATTCTCAATGTCACTGTTCTACTAAAATACTTGGAAAAATGTCCAAAGGACACATTTTGCTGTCTAGTTTTAGCCTATGTTTTACAGGTTATTTATTATATGTGTGCTATATGTACACTTATAGTTTAAATAGCTTAAGCAAATAAAAAAAAAAACAACTTTTGAACGACAGTGGAACTGAGAGCTCAAGACGCCTCACACTTCTCTTCACAGTGGAGCGCAAAACCCAAATAAAAGACCCTGAAGCAGCAGTAAATAACTCCCCGCTGTGCATTTATAACAGGGCATCTGCAATCATCCCCCACTCCGCCCTGCCCTGCACGGCCTGCACCAGCCTGCTCCTCATGGGGAATTCACCCTGCGAACAGAGGCGGAGGACGTGATCCGCCCCGCAGGGACTGCCATGCCGCGCTCGGGCTGGGGAGCTGGGCGGAGGTGTGGAAGGATGTGTGCGTCATGAACATATATATCACACTTTAGCATTAACACGACACACGGCCCCAATCTGTCCTAACCCGTGGACTTCAAGAGGCTACAGAACCACTGAGAGGTTTTACACCCACTCAGAGAGCCATTAGTCTTATTCCAACAAATTTAAGTCCAATAAAGAACAAAATTACATACATGGAATTACAAGAATATATTACTGAATTTCATTTAGGTATATATATATATATAAATATTAGAGGTGGGCATAGATTAATTTTTTAACGCCGTTTGTAATCCTGGCGTTAACGCGCACGAGATCCACCCCCCCGATCCCCTCCCCCCCCCAAATGAGAGACCGAGACAGGTTCAAAACGTGCGTCAACCGGACAAGTTTGCGTGGGTTAGTGACCCAAATCCATCATTAGTGTGAACATGCTTGCGACCTCTAATGACCCACATGCAGTCAGAAGGTGGAAGGCGGAGAAACACTCTGGAGAGGTCGCTGGTCCATCATTACTTATCCAGAATTACTTGGGACAAAATTTAGTTGTATTTGTTATATTCTTATGGTTTATATTAAAAGGTAGGAAGTTTTTTCCTTCTTCTGTGATGTTACAGTTTTGGAGATTTTTGCTCTTTTTGCCAATAGCAATGTAACCCATATCTGGAAACATCAGATGTGTGTTAGGGCCCAAAAGGGATGTTTTAGTTCCACCTGATCATTTTGACACTTTGCTGATCCATTCCTCATTAGACATTCACACCATGTACACTGTAGCTTCAAACAGTGTAAAGCAGTGGGTTATGTGGTTCTGATATGCTATTATGTCTTTAAGACAATGAAAATCATGCCCCCAGTCGAGTGTGTCCAAACTTTTGATGCATACTGTGTAAGGAGTGACAGCTAAACATGAAGGTTGTCCAGAGTAAGAGTGTCTGCGGTTCTTCGGTGTTCTTGGTAAAGCAGGGCCGGAAACTTTAAGCATGGCCTTTATTTGAGTGTGTGTTAATATGTAGCAGGAAAGGGTTCTTTTGCAGACCCACTAGTGAGCTGAATATTTCTGAAAGAATGCTAAAAATGCTAGCGCCCACGTTTTCAGAGGAAGAGAAGGAGTTAATGATTTACAACTAAGGAACAAGTTTGAACAAAGGTGTCATGTACACATTTTGAAACTGGTGATATGTTTATATCCCCTCCTCTGGTCCTGGAGGGCTTTTGTCCAGCATGGTTTGAGGATTTCTCTGCTCAAACACACCTGGATCAACTCACCTGTTCATTGCCAGGTTCAGAGGGTTTGATGAGGGGAGGAGGTGGACATCAGTCCTCCAGGACTCTTGTACACCTGGTTTATAATATCAGGTTTCTTGAGATACAGCAGTATTTGTAGGAGTAAGAGGAAAATTAGCTTAGGTATGAACATTTGTTTATGCAGATCATATCTTTATATTATTAGAGGGAGTGTATACATTGGGAAAAGCAGTGGCCCTAAAATAGAACCTTGGGGAACTCCAAAGGAAATTGTAAAGTATTTCTATTATCTGTAATTTTCTATTATCTAAAAAGAACTTGCCTGATCCGGGGCCTACCAAGTTTTCAAGAGATGGATCAGGATATTGTGAGCTACACTGGACCGTCAGAACAGATTGGAAAATGTACGATCATTAACAGTATCAATGATTATACTGTTGATTTGACTAAGTCAGAATATAGCAAACATCATCAAACGTTGATGTTATAGTATGTGTTTATTAACGAAGGAATTCCTGTTTGCAGGGGTCAGACTCCTTCCGAAGCTGAAAATAATTATTTAAGTATCGGCAAAACACTGGAGATGTATGGAGTGGACCTTCATCCTGTGTTTGTGAGTCAAAACTGCAACATTCCATAGTGACTTGTAAATTATTCATTTTAACTATTTACCATTAACCATTATACTATAAAAAATATTCCTTAATAATTATGCTGAGTTTCTACAATTCGACATTTTGGCCTGCAGATAAAAATAAAACTTTTTTTTTCTTTTTTCAGGGAGAAAAGCAGTCGGAATATTTCCTCGGCCTGACCCCTGTTGGGGTTGTAGTTTACAAAAATAAAACCCAAGTGGGGAAGTATTTCTGGTAGGTGAAGCCACTGTATTCGGTGGAGATTTCAGATGTTATGCTTGACTACCTTGTACATTATCTGCATACAGAATATGCTCCTCAGAGCACTTTCTGCTTGATTTAGCACCACAAATAAGAGCTATGAATCTAAGCATTCAGGGAACAGTCATGGTGAGGTAAGCAGGTAGTTCGGCCTTCATTTGCCCCAAGCTTTTTTCCGCCGCCCTGGTGCTTCACAGCTTCAAAGCTAATTCTCACATCTCTGCGAAGAACGATACAAGCTGAAAGTTTAATACAAAATGATTTACTTTTTTTTGTCATTTGTTTGATATTTCAGGCCGAGAATTACAAAAGTGTTTTTCAAAGAAACACAGTTTGAGCTGCGCGTTTTGGGGAAAGACGTAAGTATCCAATTACCGGAAACGGCACAACAATCAAATGTGAAGTGTTCCCAACTAGGGCCGTACGATATGGACAATATATTAGTATTGCGATTTTACTGCTACATTTTGCAATTGCAGTGAAATTCGATATAAAGTAAAGGGCCCACATCTTCACTTTTCTGGACTTAAAATATCCTAAAATATGTTAATATTGATGAAGTCTGAAATTGTAAGGAAAACTCCAGACTGAAATTCTAAGCAGTGTTTCCGCCCATGCTGCCTTTTCAATGGACAGCCAACCAGTAAAATACAAAATTTACATATATAAGCCTTAAAGGCACAGTAACCAAAAGTATACGTAGAAGTTTTTTGTTGATTAAATGAAAACCTTGATCCAGCAGAACACCCAGGAGCCTTTGGCCCATTTTGAACCACCATTGATACCAAGTATAAGATCAGCACACCTCTATATTGTAGCATTAATGCAATGGCAGTGTCTTTTATGAGGACCAACATTGTGTTTGCTCTTGGAACATCATACTACCTTTGTCCTTCACCCGTGACCCACAAGGCAAAGCTGTTTTTGCTTGCTGTGTCTGTTTGTTGAGAGCTTGTATGGGACACACACATTATGTACCACTGGTTCCATTTGGGAAATTTCTCTTTTTATAATACATCATTATGTAGAGGGACTGGGCCCTCAGGCAGAGGATAGTAAGAACTCCATTATTGACCTCAGAGTGCTCGCATGCCTGAAAGGAGATTCTCCCATATTGCCTTAAGGGACAATTTTGTTTTTTAAATGAAGGGGGTAATCCTCTAAGAACTGGACTTTTAATACCCAATCTGGTGTGAACATGCTCTAAAACACCTTTTTTCTATTAGTTTCTGAGTCTTTTATTTTCTTTTTCGCAGTGCAATGAAACGTCATTCTTCTTCGAAGCTCCCAGCAAGACAGCGTGTAAGAACCTCTGGAAGTGCTGCGTGGAATACCACACCTTTTTCAGGTCAGCAAAGTGACCTTTTAACCTCTTAAGCTCCTTTGTATGTCGACATCCAAATGGCTTGTTGCTCAGTTACTGCATGGAAAAGAATGTATCGTCGTTAAGTCAGTCATTAGAGTGACCAGGGGAAGTCTGAACTCTCTGGGTTCATAGAGTTGAAGAGGTTTAGGCAGCAATCAGTGGTTGCAAGAACCATTTATGGAACTTAGAAACTTTCAAACAAGACCAATAAAGCAAGAGCAATCTTAAACCCCGAATATATGGACTGGGTCCTCAGCCTTGGGCTTGTAGTCCTGGGCCAGCCATAGTGTAGCCTTATATTGCAGGGAATGGTATATACGCATTTAGCGGAGCATCGCTATGAAAAAAGTCCTGGTTCTTGAATGACATCGCTATGAAATAAATCGCTATGAAATAAGTCGCTATGAAATAAATCCTCCTTTTTGATTTGCTCATTTTGGGGACTTGAGAGTCAAAAATGAACTAGGGTATAGAATATACTCTGATATAACCATGTGGGGTGGTGGTGGCGTAGTGGGTAGGATACTTGCCCCTAGACCAATAGGTCATGGGTTCGAATCCTACCTTCAGCACCACCAATGGGTTCCTGAGCAAGACCCTTAACCCCAAGTTGCTCCAGGGAGACTGTCCCCTGTAGGTAGAGAATGGAAGTCGCTTTGGATAAAAGCGTCTGATAAATGCCGTAAATGTAAATGTATCAGCCACAAAGAGATATCTTGTGAGGCTATGGTCAGTCAGTTATGGTGAGACCATCTATCCTCCCAGAGACAAAAAGGCCAATTATACCCTCTTGGACTACCAGCCACAGGGATCACCAGGGCTTGAACTGGCCATCTCCCAATGATGGGTCTAATATGTCAAACGTGCCACTCGGGAGTCCAGCATATCCACTGAAGGCTGAAGTAGGGTGCCAGGCTGTCATTCAAGTGGATTGAAAAAGTGTAATAATGAATAATTGTTCAGCCCAAGTTCCTCAGAAAGAAGTCCTCTTTCTTGAAGGTCATTGCAATGAAAGACGTTCTTCTTGTTTTGCTCTCTTTAGGGACTGATAAGAACAGGGAGCCATCTCAACTAACGGCAGATTTCATCGATTTCCACTGTGAACATTTCCAGTAATTGGCCATCCTCGTGCAACCGACTGTGCCTAGTGTTGGAATTAGTAATGATACAGTTCTGGCCCTTGAGGAATTTAAAGGCTCAAAGAGTTGACCTTTTTAATGAAGCATGAAAGGAGACCACTTCAAACATTTTTCACGTCCTATATTCGCTTCATATCACAGTTGTTTTTGGTCAAAGATCAAAGAAAGCCAGCGTAAACTGCAATTCTCCCTAATTATGCCAACCCTACATTTTGTACCAGCTCAGTCTTCTTAGAGCACTTTTTTTTTTTTAGACGGATCTTGGTTTTGAGACATATCCTGATGTATCGTTGCACGTTTTGGATCTCATAGATTAAACTCTTTACTCATTTTCTAAATTAAGTCTTTCTCTTCCTGGATCCTTCCTTTGAGTGAATGTTGGCTTTTGGGAAACACTCACTGCAAACCCTTTTCCCCAAGTGGCCCCTGCTGTTTGTGTAATCAGACCAGACTAATGCTGCTACCCAGGAGCCTTAGTGGCCACAGACATGAGGCTGAGGGCTTTTCTTTGGTAATCCGCGTGTGAAACCCTGGCTCCAGGAAGCTGAGAGCAGAAGGGTCAGGAAACAGGGATACTGGGACAGGTTGCTCCTCCGGAAGCTGGCCCCTGTTTAAGGATGACACATTCAGAGTATTCAGAGTTTGTTTTTAGACAAAAGACAGTTTGCAGTCAGTCATAAACTCCCCTTTTGCCATTGATTTCAATGAGTGTTGACAGAGACCAGTGCATGGCAATAACCGCAGTTACGCTTCATTGTCTACAAAATTCACTAGAGGACAGAATGTACTCTGATGTAACCGTGTGTCAACCAACAAGAGATATCTTGTGAGGTTATGGTCAGTCAGTTATGGTGATAGGGTGAGACCATCCATCCTCCCAGAAAGAACAAGGCCAATTATCCTCCCATAATCCCAGCCACTGCAATCATCAGGCCTTGAACTGGTCGTCTCCCAGTGATGAGGCCAATGTGCGTAACGTTCCACTCCAGAACACACTGAAGACTGCGAGTAGGGTGTCAGACTGTGGACTGAAAAAATGCACTCTGCCATATTACGGTTTCTATATAAAAATGTAGTCATTCCTCAAGTTGCTGAGTCATTCCTTGAATTAGCTTTTAGCTCTTCTTTTATTGTTGTTCAGTCGGAGGAGGATAGGTCTATCTTTTCTGTCAAGTTCCTATCATAGTTACTTCCTTTCGCTCTGAGAAAGTTTCTGCTTTCTGCATTTTACTAATGTACATTAGAACTGAATTGCATTCTTTGTGTTGTTGGCATTAACATCACAACAGGGTCAGCTGATGTTGGATTAAAATAGCGCTGGTTTGTTGGGTTCCTCCTGGTGAGAAACTTGTTTTTTGGGCTCAGACTGTGAAAAGCCACGTAGCTCTCCTAGGAAAAGATCAGATGCATGTCAGATATGGAGGGATGAAACTTGACTACTTGTCTGAAGCTTTTTCGACACAAAACTGTTGGGATCGATGTGAGCAGTGCCATAGATACAGACTGTTCCTTCTTATGCCTTTCCTGAAAACTTCTGAAGACTTTAGATGACTAGCTTTAAACCGTGCACATTGGAGACAGCAGAGAAGAAAATACTTCCACGCAATATTGCCGATATAGCAGCTAACAGTGGATGAAGGCACTTATTCGTTAATGCTAATAGACTACTATTGATAATGTACACGGTTTACGTTGTTGCATTGACCACTTTTCAGTGGTTCTGCATTCACAGCATCTGCATGTTTCTGATACACTGGGTAATGTAATCTATGCAGACTACATATCAGAGTTCTTCATCACTTTTAATGTTCCTGCTGCTTGCTCGAGCAGCACTTCTTTCGCAGAGGTGCACTTTAAAGCTATGAATTTTAATTTTAAGAGCCAAAAGCGCTCTTTAGTATTTTTTTCAGTCTATAATTCGCCTCATTAAAACAAACTTCTAAAAAGATGGGCTTCGTCTCAGAGGCACAGAGAGAAAATAAGGAATTAGATTTTATTATTTTGCCCAGGAATGCAATTTAAAGTCAGAAATGTGTGCAATGCATGCTAAAAATGACCATCAATCCAGCCATAATGTGTTTTTTTGTTTGAAGCAAGTTTGTTTGAAGCTTTTCTCATTGATTTCAAACACTGATTTTTGAATACTTCACCTATTCACCTACGATTGTAGCCCCACATGGCTGATACGATTTGAGCCCCTGAAAGTGGGGTAGTTACAAAGTAATTCTTGGGCAATAGCTTGACAAGCATTTGGCAAGTTGGTTTCTAGGGAGCACAGGCCGTTAGCTCATTATAACTAATTTGTGAAGTAGCGCCATCTAGTGAATAATTTCGATGCAAAAAACTGTTACGCTTTACTAGCAAATGTCTGTCACGATTCTGCCTCTTATCTTCCAGGCAGTGAAGACAGGCGCATTCGCAGACTTTCATTCTGAATACTTTATTTAAACCACAAAACAAAAAGGCATGAGGGCCAGAAACAAGACTCAAAAGACAAACAAAAGGAGATTGGAGAAATGCTCCAAGCAAAAGCCAGGATGGCGGTGGACCGACACTGAGGTCCAACACTACCGAACTTAAATACATAGAACTCTAAACTCTAAACCAATGGAAACACAAGTCTCATCTCTCTGAGCAGTATCAAAATAAAAGCGCTAATCCTTAACTCAAACAAACAGAAAATGACGGCCTCTAGTGGCCACTGATGGGACATTACAATATCTGGTGCCAAAATGGTTCAAACTTTACAAAATGCTACACTATTACCATGTTCTTCAAATGACCACCAAATGTCATGAAACCCATAGGGCACACTGCAACTGATGCATTTCATTATCTCAAGAACCACTGAAGCTAAAACTGAGAAATTTGATATTCTTACACTTGACTACATTTGCTCACATTTCCCACAGGTCCATTTGGCTCATGCAACAAAATGGCTACCAAGCACAATTCAGAAACCAATACATGCCTGTGTAAATGGCCAATCTTATCTTGCTCTTGCTGCTTGGACCCCATTGATTGCCGCTTACTCTCACAGCCTCTGCAGTGATCAGATCATGCAGTGTGGGACTTTTTGTTGCTACTGAGTCTGTTATGTATTTATATACTAGTTGTGCTGCTTCAGTGCTATATCAGAAATTAACTTCATGGTTTAAAGCCCCCCTTTGGTTCTTGATTCAAAATTAAAATGGATTGATTTAGTCCTATCACAGTCCTGTTGTGTAGCTCAATAATTAATTATTAACAATTATGCCCAAACAGTGACAATGTAAACCGTCCAATTAAAGAAACTACTATCAATTATGTCCCCCAAACACCAAGATCTTTATTTTCGATACTGAATATGAATATTTCACACTGAGCTGTTGTTGCGCTAAATTATTAAATGTGTTTTTCAGAATGCCGGAGAATGACTCCAGCACATTGACAAGAAAGCTGTCGAAACTCGGCTCTCTGGGTTCCAGACATCGTTACAGGTCAGTGACCTCCATGTTTCTTCCAGACATCCTTGCCAACGTGGATTATGGTGCTCATCAGGGAGGGGAACATCTAACCTCCTCCTGAAATGAGCTCATAATTAATAACTAAAATGCGAAGTGTGATTGTGTGGTTGCTATTAAAACCGGTGTATGGAGACACCCAGCATTGATTTTATGGCCAAAAAAACAAACTGTGCCCGCAGCCGGGTATCGAACCAGCAAGTTTTGTTTTAACTCTTTGTTTCACTGCTGAACCGTCTATTACCAAGACATTTATGGTTAAGTACGACTGAAAATGGGTGGAGCAAAATATGGGTGGGATAAGCACACATAGCCATGTTCATGGCCTCATTACTTTTAATTGAATCTCTGTTTTGTGGTTTAATTTAAAGTAATGAGGCCATGAACATGGCTATGTGTGCTTGTATATTCAGATTGTTGACCGGATGATCCGGGACCAAGCATTGATTGGTTAGTAATTGGACTCCGTAATGTATGGGGAGAGAGAGTGGAGGGGCGAGTTGCCATTAAAGTGTAGCAGGGAGAGAGTCTCACAGCTATGGTGGCTGGAAAGCGACAAAACGCATAGAAACGAATCAGTCTTCTGAAGACATAGCTGACTGATTTGCTGACTGATTTGTTTCTCTGCGTTTTTTCGCTTTCCAGCCACCATAGCTGTGAGACTCTCTCCCTGCTGAATATCTGAATATAAAATTCAGATATTCTGAATATACATGCACTAGAGCGGATATTAAAGAATGTTTTGCCATTGAAAATTTGCCATAATTCAATACAGGCTCAGACAAGAAGCGACAGCTAAATTCCAGTTCTAAAAAGAAAAAAGTGAGGATCTGCAGCTTAATCTTAAAAGAACTAAATAATGGCAAAGCCACATTTCCCCACTGTTTTAAACAAAGGAGTGTGAACCACGACCATTCACAATTAAATTATACGGAGTGTTCCAGTCCAGCCAACAGAGCAACCATTCAAAACAGAGGTGGCTTGCATATATCAGTCACAAGCACAGAAATACAATTGTAGCTTGTTTTTTGACCTTGTAGCTCAAAAATAAGGTGGCAAACTTGAGACCACAAACATGTCTTGACCAATCAGCTATGCTTAGGGTATGCTTTAAAAAAAAATGAAGACATTCCCAGGAACAGCTTGAAAAGGTCTGACCTGTTCGACACTCCGTTTCTCAGTGGGCGGACGGCCCTGCAGATGGGGAAGGAACAGACTGTGTGTTTGCCCAGGCCGGACCTGGAGGTGGTGCGGACCCGCAGCAAGACCTACCCCAAGAGGAGCACTCAGCCCACGGGTGAGCAAGCCTGCAGGATATCAGCCCACTCTGAAGTCCTGCTAAAGCAGGAACTCAGCAGACTAGCTGGCATTCCTAGCTGTGGACAGCGGCCTGTGTGTTGTGTCTGACCACAGCCAGCATACCTGTGCGGGTTATGAACACTGAACGCACAAGAATTCTATCAAAAGGCGAAAAAAAAAAAAAAGTTTAGTTTGACAAGTTGCATTTGACACAGGTGTGCAGTAATCCTGTTACTCAGAACCTGCTGGAAGTCGTTCCACCCAAGTTAATTATATCAATTGTGAGATTAGGTTCACTTCAGCTACTCGCAGGCACGTGCAGAGATGAACATTCTCGCTACCTGGCAGCACAGCAGAAAGCTTGTGTAATGAGGAATGAACATCTAGGAACGTCATGCGTGGCAGGAGAGCCTGAAAACAAGCCAACTGAAAAAGAAAGGCAGATGGATGGCCTTGATGCTGCATTGTGTGTGAAGTTATGTGTCCTTCAGTGTTAAGTGAATAATTCTGTATATGGAAGAAACTTACCACACAAAATATGCCATAGCTTTGTCACAGGATACATTCACACATGAACAGTAAAAACATTTAGAAGTGTGTACCCTGTAGGCTATGTGCACATATCTAATGAACATCGAAGTATATGCGAGTAAAATGAACTTATAAAGATTATAAAGAAATGCAGGGTGCGTTAGAGAGAGATCAGACCAGTGGGCAAAACACTTGCCTGTGAGCCTGATGACCACAAAGTTGCAGGTTCGAACCCTCACTTTCTACCATTGTGTCCTTGAGCAAGACACTTAACCCTCAGTTGCTTAAGGGGAACTGTCCCTGTAACCAGTAGTTGACAAATGGGGGGGATTTTATTGTTTATCAAACATATTTACTTGGCCATGATGTTAAAATCACAACAAAACCCCCGAAATGTTGAAATGGTAGAACTATATCCAGTGTTAAAACAGAAGAAATTTCCGCATTCATTGATAAAATAGCACAAGGGATGGAACGGGGCTTGTTTGTTTTAGAAGGGGGATCATTTTTACTGTTTTTATTCCAGGGGGGATGCCATCCCCCCTCAACTCGAGGACTGTCTGTAACTAATGATTGTAAGTTGCTCTGGATAAGGGCATCTGCTCAAACCCATCTGCTCAAACCCAAAGGACTGGGGCAGAGACCAAGAGTATGTCCAAAACCACACACTTGCGCACTTTTAGTGTGTGATTTTAGTGCGCAGTGCGCTCACCCTAAAGCTCAGTCACTGAAAGAACCCGGATGCTGCACTAAAATCACCGAGCAGAACGATGGACACTCTGCACTAAACGAGCGCCATTTTGACCACGTAGCGGAGGGGGCGGGGCTTTCAGCGTGTTTTCGAGTTGGATAACGGCGGC
>JBBPDC010000035.1:12375073-12405224 GCA_037974485.1 Hemigrammopetersius urotaenia
CTGAGATCAGTATAGAACTAGCTTCATCACAAACACTGTACCTGCAGGAGACACTACACACAGATCTGAGATCAGCAGGAAAAACACTACAGAACACACAGACACTGATCTCTGATCATTTTGACCTGCTGACCTGTGTTATGTACAGTGCTTCAGAACAAAGACACTGAACCTGCTTCTGCAAACGTCAGATGACTCAGTGTTTGATCTGTGGCTGCATGTCATTAGCTTTTATTAGAGGTCGACACGACTGTTTAAAAGTCTGAAACCATTTGAAAGTAGTTTTTATTCAGTAATAATGAATAGAATGTAGATGAATATAATATATACTAGATATACAAAGATATTTTACATTTCATTTAAAATGCAGGTTTTTGGGTGGAGGTCAATTATACATAATAGTAATAATAATAGTATATTAAATAGATTCAATGACCAACTTGATAAATGAAATAGAATGTGCACCAATTTCTACTCAGATCTGATGTGTTTTAAAATGTGTCGCATATGTAGCTTTCTCATTAATTATGGAATCAGTCAACATTTGGGACACATCAAGAATTTTTAAAGCTTCCTACAGATTTTGGAACTGTTGATGTTGCAGATAGACCAATCATATTAGAGGCATTGTGTGTTTGTGCAAAGTTGGTTTAATATTTAACACTGAAAACATTTGAACAGCAGCGTGTATGTATCTGCTATTCTACAACTGTGTGGTTTTGTGTGTGTGCGTGTGTGTGTGTGTGTGTGTGTGTGCGTGCACTTGCTATAGGTCTCGTCAGGAGAATGAGATGGTAGACTCAGGCCCTCAGTGGGAGGCTGTGCTCCGGAGGCAGAAGGAGAAAACCCCAAATGACCCCAATCATCGGCGCTCACGCCATCGCTCCAGATCGTTAGTGGCTTTCATCTCTTATCTGGGCTACAAAAGTCTTGAGCCAGCCCTCATTCCTTCATAGTTTGCTTCCAAAGATCCTGACTTTTATTTTTAACGATGTCCTTCAAAGACTCTCAGGCCTGGTTTACACTGTCAGTTAAATGTGACCCAATTCCGATTTTTTGCTCATATGTGACACAGATCGGATCTGTTCCATGAGAGTGTAAACAGAAAAAAAACGCATGCATTCAGATATTTTGAGACCAGTTTCAGGCCTTGTTCATACGTGGAAATAAATCAGATACATATCAGATGTGTGCCGATGCGACTGTCATGTAAACAGGCAGATCGGATTTTCCTAGGCACTGTCGCAAGCCACCAGAGAGCAACATCGAGGCGTATCTGCAGAGGGACGGCCGGCGAAATGTCGTGTCGCTGTAAGAGGAATGCGGACAAACGCTGAAGCAGCAAATCGAAAATTTCGGACCCACTGCTCCTCGCTAAAGCCTGCCACAGTATTCTCCACCAATCCTGAGATCTCTCACGCACCCAGACGCTCCTCTGAACGGTCGAGGCCATAATAACTGAAGCGCAGCTGCAATAATCACCCTTTTCCTTCTTCTCCGCCTCAAAATCATGAGGTTATTTGGCAAATTTAGCAAATATATCACAGAGCTAGCATTAAGCATATTTCACGTTAGTCCATCTTAGCTACTGTGTGGTGTAACTACCCCCCCCTTTGCTACAGCAAGTGTAAACAAGCGAATCGGATTTGGGTCACAATTTAAAAAACATGTAAACAGAAGGTAAAAAAAAAATTGGATATAGGCAACAAATCAGAAATGAGCATCAAGACCTGCAGTGTAAACAAGGCCTCATTTTCAGCCCAGTCCCTGAACCTGACATGTTTCAGGGGAATGTTTTTTTGTTTGTTGAGACACAAAAAACAAAGCACTTCTCACTTAAGCCCTGAACCAGTAAAGAAGTAGGTGCAGATGATCAGTACGCTGCTGTTGCTGAATGCGGGTTGGAACAGCTTTATCTAGACACCCTGTATCCATAGGCGTTAAGGTAGTAAAACATGTGTTCCTATGTCTTCGATTCAGTCTACTCAATATGCCAAAGAAAAGTGAGTTTGACAGGCAGTGAGTATTTTTACACCAACAAGGTGATTCAAACCTAAATAAAAATAAAGGACTGTATTTTTCACAGGACTGTATTTACAGCATTGTGTAGTATGAGACTAAAATAGATGCCTAAATATAGGTTTGGCAAAAAAGTCCAATATAAATGATACTCTACTGACCCTAGATGTATTCAATCTACCAAGACATGTAGTGTGTAAATGTTGCTTCTTTAGTTAGGAACTGGAGAATAAGGCTCAGAAACACTAGATATTAATAGCCGAACAGTAAAAATGCATCACCAGTGCTTACGAGTGGCACAGCTCTCGAAGCGTTAGTCCTGTCACCGAGTGTGATCGCTGGTGGTGCTAAACATGGCCAGGAGTCCAAGAGAGCACAACTGGTTACGCTCTCTCTAGGCAGTTAAGATGGCCCTCCCTCCCTCATCACGCATGCTAGCAATATAATTTAATTGGTGGTAAGTGTTCTCCTCCAAGCGTGTTGAGGCTGTCCTTTGCATTAAAAGCAATTAGAAATGATGCAGTGGAGCTAACACATGCAACCCCCAGTGTCAGTGGTATCATGTGATGGGGGGAAATCCTAATTAGCGGGTGGAATTGGAGATGATCACATGGGGCAGAAATCAGGAAACAAATGCATCATGCAACTGTTTAACATTAAAAGTGTTGCAGAATTGTGGGTGTCTCCTGCTCCTGAGACGATTAGCGAAATGGCTGCTGGCGCTGAGAAGCTTTGCTCGTTTTAATAGTTCATAGTAACTCATACTATGCTCGAAACCACATCAACCAATAGTTGGAACGTCACGGCTCCACGACCTTAAGAAGCATAATTTGTACCTCAGACCGGTTTTGGCTGGTCGACTACATCTTGGGAAAGTGGAATGATTGCATCTTTTACTTTAATTCCAGCTATAATATTGTTTACTTCACTATTTATCTATTATTATTTTTTTGTAGACGAAGCCCTGATGTGCAGGCTAAGGAGCAGTTATGGAAACATATTCAGTAAGTCCTTCTAATTGTACAAAGCTCACAAATGATATGCAACAGTAAAAGTATGCAATGCTTCTACCTAAGCGTCAGTCAGTCTACAGAATGAAATCTCTTCTGCTAAATTGACACTTGGAAGTATTCATTTAAGTCCAGCTGGACTGCGGTGTTGTGTTCAGTATATTTTGTTATGGGTGTAATGATATGTTTGTGTGCAGGAAAGAGCTGGTGGATCCCTCTGGCCTCACTGAAGAACAGCTGAAGGAGATTCCATATAAGAAAGTAGAGTGAGTAAAGTGATAGCTGTCTTACATGCCTCAGCACAGCTGCAGCATTTTACAAGTGTTTTATTTTGGTATTTGATTTGTGTACTTATTCTCAAAAGCATCTGCAAAAAAATGTAATTTGAGCGTTTTTATTACTGTAGTTCAAAATGTAACCAATAGGGGAAATCGTGTATTAATAAGTAGCTGAAGCCCAGCTGTTTATGCACCTTATGTTGCTATAGAAGCTCCATAGAGTATCCTCTCCTACAATCACATTTATTACGCTGCAAAAACTCCTGATCTAACTAAGACTTGCAATCTCATTTCTAATTTCTTATTTCTGATCTTGTTTTGAGAATAATATACTCTATAAGAGCAGATTTATTTGCCCTTATATAGTATATAAAGATAGTTTTAAGATATTTTTTCTCTTTAAAGAAATCTTTAGACTAGAAACAAGTGAAATTATCTGTCAGTGCAGTAAGATATTTATACTTGATAAGATTTCTTGAAATAAGGAAAAAAAATACCTTAAACAATCTCAATAATCTTACACAGTCTGCTCTTATAGAGTATATTATTCTCAAAACAAGAACAAGAAGACTTTTAGGCTAGAAATAAGACTTAGTCTTAGTTAGATCAGGGGTTTTTGCAGTGTACCACTGGGATTTTATTTTTTAGTGAATACTAAAATGTCAGAATGAAGAAGGCCATCCAGGTTCAAAAATATAACTATGGAAGCCAAATTAACACCCAGATTATCAGAAAACTTTATTGATTCCGCAGGAAATTGCTTATGTATAGTAGCAATGATGCCTAGAAACCACCTAGAAGCATTTATACCCCATTCACTCTCTGTATTGTCACACAGAAGTGTGAAAGCATTTCCGTTCATACAGGGGTGCTTGGAAATTTGTTACCCCCTTTGAATTTTCTATATTTCTGCAAATGACCTCAACATTATCAGATTTTCAAAAATAAATAAAGGGCACAATAAGTAAGTAATAAATAAGAGCAATATTTTTGTCTTATTTTTTATTAGGCTGTGTTTAGGACGGTTAAGGTCCCGTTTATGTAGAAATATAGACATTTTAAATGCACAAACAGGACGGTCATTTTGAATGCAAAATATAACCAAAAAGAATTCCCTTCCACTATTATAATTTGAAATATG
The DNA here is from genome assembly GCA_037974485.1 of Hemigrammopetersius urotaenia. NCBI lineage: Eukaryota > Metazoa > Chordata > Actinopteri > Characiformes > Alestidae > Hemigrammopetersius > Hemigrammopetersius urotaenia. Next base: position 12,379,522 of record JBBPDC010000035.1, read on the forward strand.
CATCTCTGAGCAGGACGTCTCGTCTTAAATGGTGCATCCCAAACTGGGTCATCTCCCCTTCCTCTTTGTATTCTTCACCACACAAAGGTGTTCATAACACATCATAAATAATTCAAGATGCTGCACCTCCAGAGCGGTCCCTGGTGGGACATGCTATAAATGAAAAGCTTCTTGGTCTATAGGTGCGTCTGCACATCAGGCTATGCAGAGATTTTGCACTGAACTGCTCGGGAGGCCTGGCATGCGAAGTCACTGTGCGGATCTCATTGCAGAACCCAAGGTGATCCAATCCGTATCCGGCACTCACACTCTCCCCGGAGCTTCCGGCAGTACCGGCGCTCACATTGCTCCGACGGCGAGAGGTCTGTCCTCTCAGAGGTCAAGTAAGTACACATTTGTGCAAAGATCACATTTCCCCTCGACAGGTCACTGATCCCTGAACAGCGTTTGAACACATTCACACCATTGTGATTTTACTGTTTGTGTTTTGGGGTTTTTTTGGTAATATTTTGACCCCACCACCGACCCTCACTCCTTTATAGCTCTCGGACCGATCTGGTGCCCCCACTCCCTGTTACCCGCACCGCAGAGGTGCCTGGGTCCAACACCTCCACCCCTCAGGTCAGTCACACCCCCTTCTGTTTTCAGCCCTGTTCCTGGAGCCCCTCTGGCCACATTTTGGTCTGATTGTACAAGCTCACCCAAGAAATTACCAAATGTATTAGCTTTTTAAAAAAAAGATACCTCTAGTGATGTAGGTTCAAGGTTACTTTGTCATCCACAGCTGTGAACACGTACATGTTGCAACATATTATAACATTCAACAGACTGCAAGTTACAACAGAAACAATACAATAAATAGACAACACAGCAGTGTAACAAAATAGTGTGAATAGACAACTATGTAGCAGTAATGTGGTGTACCCTGTAGTGTGAACGGGATGTAAATCTTCCAGAGTGACTACTGTTACACCGTAAGTTTGATTATTGCACATGAGGCAGTTAGCAGTTCTGAATAAAGTTCAAGGTACGACAGACACAATACAATAAATTGACAATACAGCAGTGTATAGTGTGCAAAGGGTGTAAATCTTCCAGAATGACTAAGTCTGTAACTAGACACTCAGTGGTTTAGGCCCTGGATGTGTTTGGTGAATACCAGCCTGGATGATTTCTTAGATCATGGAGCCTAGGTCAGAATTAAACCAGGGTGAAAATGCCCTGGTTTAATTCTGACCTAGGCTAAAAGAGACCAAACCAGTTCATAAAATCCATTCGCATCGTTGGCTGTTGAAAAAGAATGAATGTAAATGCCGCTTTTCTGCTACAGTGCACCATTAATGTAGAACATAAAGCTCAATTTTTACTTCACATTGGGTTTGCAGTTTTAGGAAAACCTTTTAATTCGGATAAACACGCACATCATGTCTTGGAGTCCTGGAGTTTTAAGACTTAACGTTGTTAAAAACAAAACAAAAGTCTTTTCTGAAAGTACACAGACAAAACTTCTCTCAACTAAGAGGCTCAAGCAGTCTTGTTAATGTGGTTTAGGACACAGTACGACCCACTATGATCTACAAAATGAGCAAAATGTCTCTGCTACCGACAGACATTTCAGACAACACTAGATTTTCCATGTTAATAATGGTTGCTGCTGCAGAAACTGATTCTAGATCAGCAACGCTGTTCTTGAGGTGGTTTGTGAAAACAGACCCTGTTGTCTAAAAAATGCTGCTTATAGCATTCAGCTCCATTTTCGTTTAATATTCTTTTCTAAACCACATTCACTTTCAGTCTGTTCCACTCGAATAAAGGTCTGGATGTGGTTTGAGTGGGTGGAGAGGCGTTTCGGTGATGTTTTTACGCTGAAAATGTTTGGGTGACCATTGAGTGGTTTGTGTTTTTCTTGCTGCAGAAGAAGAACAGCTCCAAAGACGACCTGTCAGAGAGTTCCGGGCAGGAGACAAAGAGCAGCGCCACGGTGAAGACTGCGCACGGGCCTCGGACGAAAAACGAAACATGACCTCTTTTCTTCCAAGGTCAGGAGGGGAAAGGGACAGAGAGTCCAGTGTTGTAGGCCTGTACAGAGACCCAGAAGTATTCAGGTTTTAGGAGGAGGCTGCAAGCAGAGCTCCTTTCTACAACGAAGCACCATAAGCCTGCGTACAGACTCAGAAGACACTGGGTTCTTGGGGTCTTGTCAATACAAATAAGAGCATATTTATAACCAATCAAGAGTTTGTCAAAACCATCCATTCTGACAATCAAATGAAGGATAATGGACCACTTGTACAGCACCGCAGTCTTTATGGAGTTACATTGGCAGTGTTGATGCGGATTTATTTTACAGTATTAAATATTCTCAAACTCGCTGTAGTATATGTGGATAATATGGTGGAAAGACCTTGCGTTACTACTTTCGTGTCCAGATGTTAGAATGACTTCTCTCTGCTGTAGGAAATGTTGCTGCTGTTTTCCTTCGTATTGTTTTTGCACAGTTACACTCTTGTCTTTCTCTGCTGTTAAGAAACAAAAAACACTGAACATGATTTTCTGTAGCTGAGCTGGACACTTGATTCTTGTCAATAAAGATCCTTGACAACAGCAGTTTTGGTTCACCTTTATTGTTGCCACACTTCAAGACTACGTGCAGCTTGCCACCAGTAGAGGGCATCCCAAAACTTGCTCAGGCCATCCTGGCTGGATGGGACAATTAATCTACCCCTCTCAGACGGGGCTCTAAGTGCTCTTTAGCAATTGCTGACTTACTCAATGGTCTTAAGAGGCCACTCGCAAATACAGGAAACGTCTAAACATCTCTTACCAGAGATTCTCTCCCCACCAGAGGGAAAATAATGTCTTGCAGGGAAAAGACAGTGTCTTACAATACATGCATTTTATCATTATAGCTAGAATTAAGTGTGAATGTTTGTTTTATTTGAAGACTTTTCATTATAAGTCTCTGGGATTCTCAGTTCAAAGGTTCAGAAATGTTCATTCATCCATTCATTATCTGAGCCACAGGGTGTGCTGGAGCTTATCCCACAGTCCCTATACAGCGACCTATGATACAATCATTTGACGTTATACAACAATTTCAGATAATTCCTTAAAGTGGAATTCCACTTGAATTAAACTCCATTTTAAATAAACTCCACTGTCTACATTATGTAATGGTAAAGATGTACACAAAGTCATTCTAAGTGGTTTGGTGTGAAACTTGCTGAGTCAAAGTTTTTCAAAGTTGTAGTGAATGGAACCAGATGTACCAACCATGTAATGCCTGTAAAAGCTGCACCACAGAATGCTAATTCTTATTAAAGCATGGCCTGATGTCTACAAGATTAATTTACTATAGTTTTGAGATAAGCTTTTGACTGAAAATGGATTGCTAAAATATATGTAAGGAGCAGAAATACATGCAGGATGTTCTATGGCAACATAGCACCAACAGAAAACAAATTTCACAATAATTTACCATGATCGGAATACATACAAAATATACAGAAGACTCAGAAGGGTCACTGGTAGGTATGGGTGGTAAATAACATCTTAAAGACTTAGCCCTGTATAGGTTTAGTGACTGAATTGTGCAGAAATTTTGGAAAAAAAACATGAATTCCTATATAAGTGCTGGATATGTGTCTCCTATTGAAGTATAGGCTACTATACAGTAGCACCCAACGAATGTATGCATCTCAGTACAAACCAAATATAATCTTAGGCTCGTTACATGGTGTAACATAATTGCTCACTCATCGTGTGGCAACAGAGCTTTGTTCCAATACGGTCTCTGGTTGCTGTTTACTTATGTGCAAGCTTTGTCCTCATCTCAACTTGACGAAGCACAAACTCAGCGTCCTTCCGTTTACAGTAGGAACGTGTTTGGTCTGGCAAAGTGAATGCATAAGGTTTTCCTACAGATGGATACGAAGGTGTGTTGTCCCAAGAACCACAGCTGGCAGCAGCATTTTTGACTGTGATTCCCTGTTGGTCCACCTCCCTGACCCCCAGGGCACTGCCTACATCTGTAGCAAAGCTATATTCTGTTAGCTGTGGCAGGTTGCCAAGAGGAAGAAAAAAAAAAGCATGCCAGATGCACTCGCTCACCTCGAAGGATTTTGCAGGAGTGGAGTGAAAGGGAGGGGAGTGGAGGGGAAGGGGAAGGGGAGGGGGAGGGCTGAGTCGAGCAGCGTGGCTGTGAAACTTTGCTTTGTGTGCAACGGGCAGGACATTTTCTCCCTCACATGTAGAGCTTGTGATGTTGATCAAAAGCAAATCTGGCCTTCCCCATGGCCCAGGCTCTATAATCCCAACGTTAGAAGACTGGCAGTTGAAAGATCTTGCATTAGTTCAAGCTCAGCCTTTCTCGGGCATATTAACAACGCTGTGCTAGACATTCTTTTTTTATTTTTTCTGGAGAATGAACAAGTCATAAACCTTGAAGCTATAACAGTTTACAGATGGTTGTGGCGTGGCAGAGTACGAGTTTAACCCTGTTTTCAGAGCAGCGTTTCTGTCTGTAAATACATTCGGGAATGCAAACAATTTTATCTGCGTCTGGTGACCTGGAAACATCCTGTGGGCCTTTGAGGACAACAACCTTCGGAGTAGGCCCTCGTGTAAACAGGATACCGTCTCTTCCTGTGAGAAGACCTCTTATCAAATTAGTGAACAGAATGCTCATCGTTCATATTGTCTTAAAGGGCTTTGTGTGTTTTCAGGTCACTGGCTATATGGCAGCATCTTCTTGTTCTGGAGACACTTTACTCTACAACTTGGCATGATCCGCTCTGTATGACACCCATCATTATTGGTCCAATTCCTCAGATAATTATAAAACCCTACATGGGTGCACAACTTCTCAAACATACCCACCCCACTACACCTGAACAGATGACTTAGAGCAGGTGGCCTTGAGCAGGAACATCACCAAACCGTACTGGATATCAAGCCACACCAGAGCTATGCATCCCTGACCCAGACCATTTCTAAAAAGTGGGTTGAAGCACGGAAAACACTTAAGAGTGTCCTTCTGTACATCTACAGGGCTGAGAACCAAGGTGAAGGAACACATTACTGATCCATTTTGAAATGGACTTTGGGCTTTTTCCCCACATATGTGACCAGCACAGCATTGCCAGCAAATGCACCAGGGTACCGGCCATTCGCTGGATTTAAACTTGCTATCTTCTAGATGTTGATTCAAATCCACTAAAGCCAGACTACCAGGTCTTCCTAGGCTTAGTCTGAGAACTGTATACTTTAGAAGACTGCTTCTCAAACCGTTCATCAACCCCCAAATGGTGTTCATTGGTCTACTGGCAGTCCTCGAGGACCAGTTTGAGAACCCCTGCTCCAGTTGGATCTTGAATTGGAGCAGGAAACACCCGAAACTGTACATGGCAGTCCTTCAGGACTAGAGTTAAGAACGCTTGCTTTGAAACAAGGCTGCCTAACCCTGCTAAAAGAGATCTACTGCAGGTGTGCCGAGTCCTGGTCCTGGGGATCCACCACTCTGCCAGGTGTATCTCAATCCCTAATCTGATATACCTGATCCAGGTAATGTAGGCTGTCAGACGTATTAAAATAATAGGGCCAGGTGTGTCTGATGTGAACTCCAAATGGTGGTAGATCTCCAGACCAGGACTGAACCCCCAATCAGCTCTAACTTCCAGTTCCTTCCTAAATATCTACACACTAATCCTGCACACTTAATCCAGTACATATGACCCAACCAGTTTCTTTAGCAGGTCCTGGATCAGGTGTAGTACCTCAGAACATTAAGGAAGTTTGATGGAGGGCTAATCGTTCTCAGTTATGGCCACCCTTGCATTGCAATGGTTCTCCTGTATAGCATATTTGTGCCTTTTCTATTGTAAAACATCTTAACCAAGGATTCGTCAAATCAACAAGCTGAAGCAGGAGCATTATAGCAAGAAAACACAGTAAAATGTGAGGGACAGGTATACTCCAGGATCAAGGAAAGGAATAACTGGTTTAGATTATTTAATCCAATGTGCTCAACAAGATATCCTTAGAGCCTCGCTGTATCTTTCAACAGCTCTTCAACCTATGAAAGAGAGCAAGCTGAAGTTTGTGTAAGTTTGTCAGCAAGGCCCTCATTAGACTGATTACCCCCTTTCAGTTGTTAGGGGATGTGCATCTGGTTAAAACGAATCATCTGTATTCCTTAAAAACAGACTTTCCAGCTATTAGCAAGGAAGAACACCAAGCTCAAAAGTCCATTAAAGCCTCGGTCTGCAGCAAGGGATGTGGTTTCATGTTGTTGCTTGAGGTTCTGGTGATTATACATGAACGAAGATCAGATCAGCTGTTCACCAGTGCTGTTGCTGTGCCCCTGCTCGGAGATGACGTGGACCCCTCCCCAGCGCTCGCAATTTCGTTCCCTTTAATCAAGGCTCTTACTGCTGCAGGCAAAACTGGCCGATTTTGTTTAGCCTTTGGCTCAGTGTTTGCTCGCAGAGGACCATTAACTGAGAAATGGACACCTTATTAATTCCTTCTCAACTTGGTTAAAAGCATTAATGTTATGTGAGCATCTAACAAACAACTGGCAACACACGCTAGTGAAAGGCCTTTTTGTGGAGGCAGCAGATGTTGGAGTAAACCAAGAAGCTAGGGAACAAGATTTTAACCAAGAAAGCAAAGTAACACAGATTAGGTCAAATCACGCAGCGGGTACAGCGGAATTTAGGGTCAGCCGTTTAAACATCCTATTCAAATCTGCTGAGATCCTTAACGGCAAATGAACCAAAGCGCAGGCCTCAAATTAAAGGGGGCATTATGGCTTAGTATGTTTTTAGTATCAGGTTACATACATTTTGTACCTCTACATTGCCTCAATATGGACATATTTGACTATGAGCAAGAATACCGACAGTCTGAATTTCTTCTGCATCAGTAAACTAGCTGGGAAATTTTCAAACAGCTTACCCCAAATCTCTTGTGGTTGGAAAGGGGGGGGTTCCTAGTCTTTTAACTGGAAACTATTGTGATGCCACTGTAGGCATGCTTGCAACAGATGTATTAATAGCAATTTTTTTGGTTAATGTTCAGTTGTTTGAGTAGCCTTTTAACTCAACACGAGGGTGTATGTGATTGAGCGAAGCTAAATATGTTAATGAATAGTGGCATTTTCCAAACATGTATAATGACATCTGTGGAAAAAGTGAAAGAGCGGGTTGCTTGTGTAAACAACTAGCTTTTAGAGTTCCAAGCCCGAGCAGTTTTGAGGTCGGTAAGGCATTGCCCAACTAGAATTTCCTTTGCAACAGTTTCCATGTGATTACAGCTGTGAACAGTTTCTTTTCCAGCAGAAATCCGCCACAAAGAGGTTTGTCTAATGAAAGCGATACTTAATGGTGGTTTTCATTTTCCACCGTCCACCACGAGGCCCCGACGGCTACCATATGACAGACCATGAGTTGGATACTATTCAAGATGATCTAAGGATTTGCCAAAATGGTTGCATGGTATTATTCACTTTCACTGATGTCCAAGCCAAGACACTAGAGTAACGACAACAAAAAAAAGACACAATCTTGAGAGCTTGCATATTTATTCTACTGGTTAAATTGCCAAAAATTGTGTACAATACAGAGTGAATCATTATCAATCACAAGCTGACTTTTTTTTTTTAAACACACCAATAGTTATTACATAGTATCTCCTACATCAGACCCTGCCTAAGCTACTCGCTATTTACAAGACAGCTGGCACACCTAGTCTATGTGAACGCAAACAGAATTAGTATCAAGATGAATAAACAAAAAAAACAAAACAAAAGCAGAAAGCATGCTGTTGATATGCCATCAGCACTAGGGAAGGTCTAGAGCAAGCTGGGAAGGTCCCCACTATAGTGGAAAAAATGGAAGACAAAGAAACTAATGTGGGCTTTCAAGTTGGTCACTGAATTAGGATTGTTCAAAAGTATGTGTTAACTGGAAGCAAAGACAAAACTGCAAATACTGCAGGGCAGTACTTGGCTACTAAACTGAACTACCTAAAAAGAATAAATATAAAGCTTTTTTGTTCCTATCCTCAAGGCGACTTCCTTCACAAACTCCTTCCTTAAAAATGTCAATGAGACTATCATATATCAGTGCTACATTATCTTTTTTTTAAACTTGGAAAAGAGCGTGATCAGATTGTGTACCGAGTGGCCGGGGGTCTCGGGCGCTGAGGATGCCCAGAACCCCGAGAAACATCCAGTAATTACCAGCTGGTGAAGAGAGTGCAGCAAAGTGGTAACCCTGAACCAATCTATCCCAGGAGGTCTTTCCACCAAACAAGGTTTTTCAGTCTGATTGGACAACGTTTAGGCCGTCCAGCACTGTGTACCTTCTACAGCTGTTGAACAGTCAAGCCACCGGATCAACTGACAAACCCGGCATAGCGGAATCACCTGCAGGAAGACGCAACAGACATCGCTGTTTCCCTGGGTAAACGGGCAATTTTTCACCTTAAGCAAGAGAAAAGAGATGCCTCAAGAGAAATCACCTCAAACGATTTTCTTCCAATGAAACTCGGCAAAGAAATATCAAACAGCAACAACATCTACGTATGCAGTGATGTTTTTTTTTTTTTTTTCCGAATTTCCTGTGTAATCAAATTAACTGCTAGATTGTGCAAATACATTCCTAGAGACAGATCCTTGACCCTACGACATCAAGGAGGAAGAGCTCACAGATGGTTGGCTATTTCACTATATTGCCAAAACGACTAGTGCCAAGAAGTTTAACTACCTCTCCATATTGGCTCTCAACCTTAAAGGGAAAACATTGTTTTAATTGCAGTTTTGTGATTGCTCCCGCTGACTTTACTATTATTTTGTTTTTATGCAAGAGATCGTCTCCTCAGAGAAAACTGTTCCACTTGTGGGACACTTTTGTTAATGTCCATCCTTTGAAATCCAATGAGAAAGCCGCACAGAAACAACAGGGGGGGGGAGGGTTGGGGGGTGGGGGTGGGAGTGGAGTCCATCCAGACCAAAAGTTACGATAACCATACGACAAAGAACCAACGCCTCCTCCGAACGTGAATATATGAAATAAAAACCATCTCGGCTACCTTACCAAGGAGCAGATTAAAGTCCAAAATAGCACCATTCATCAGTGTCTCAAATCCGTGGCAGCATCTCAATCACTTACCACAAGGAAACAATGCGTTTTCTACAGCTACTTCTATATCACAACGCACATGATTACACTTTAATATACTGGCAAAGCAAAAGAAACAAAAAGGAAGCAAAAACGAGGTTTAAAATAAAACAACAACAGCAACAACAAAAAGAGATCTATGTACTACAAAGCGTCTAGTAACTGCATGGAAATCGGGGACTCTTAGCCTCAGTAAATACTGTAGAGTATGAGAATATCGGCACTGTATCTGCAGTTTAGTGTGTGGAGACAGATCAGTTGCTGTAGTGTGGAGACATGGGTGGAACCAAACGGGAAAGAGGGAACCAGAAACAGAGGGACCAACTAATTTGATGAAATCCAGGTCTGGCAGACGGTAGGTGCTGGGATGTGCACTGGAAGAGAAGGTTTACTTGGCTCATGGACGTATTTGCCCATTGCTGTGTTACTGTAAATATTTAGGAGAGGAAATTGGTACGAGGGGGAAGGGAGTGTGAAGTCAAACGTCTTTGGTGGGTCCGCAAGGAAACGTAATGGTACGAACACTGTAATAAAAAAACAACAATAATAATAAAAGGATTCTACTTCATGGGGAAGTGGACAAGTGGATGACATGCTGCTGCACGTTCTCCTGACCCTGAGGGGGCCACCTGTGGAGGTTGTAAACATCACAGACGTGTGGGTCTTTACAGCTCCAATCTGTCAGGTCTGTCGCAAGGTGCTTTGTGTCATTTGGCGTTACTCCGGCTCCTCCTCCAAAGGACGTGAACATATCATCAAGGCTTAGAGTCCCAAGCATTTCTAACGTATTATTAAATCACACAGATGGGGACGGTGTCCCCAGAGTCATAATTCGTCTTCACCACATACCATAAAAAATAAGGATATACACGATTTAGGAAATGAACAAAAATACACAAGGGGAAACCCCCCCCCGCCCTTCCCTCGCTCGGTGTTAATGGAGAGACCATTTCTATCCCACATCAGTCGGAAGGAATGTTGACTTTTCTCTGCGGCTCCCCTTCGGCCAGGTCAGCACAGGGACCCTGCTCTCCACCCTGAGAGGAATGAGGGCATAATACAGTTTACTTCCGCTTGCCTCGCCAACCTTGAGATCGCATGCTCAGAGTGCACACCTCACCAACACATACATTTTTGCCACATTGTTTGTGTTTCTCTTCCTGGTGACATTTCAGAATCTCTGAAAGACTACTCATTGATCATCCGTTCTTATTGTGGATTCACCAAGTACGTAACTTCAGATTTAACTGCTATTTTAGTATTAAACATTGTATCTGCATGCTTTAGAAATCTGGGCTGAATTTATTAGAAGGAACTATTTGCACTCTTGTCACATCATTGAAAGAGAGAAAACCCACTCCAGTAAAATCTCACTTACGACGTTCAAGGATGTTCATTGGTACACCAGTTAGCTTCAGTATCATATTTGCAGTAGCAATCAGTACTTATATTTTGAAGATGTCTACATTAAGTGCTCCCATATAATGATATTGGCTGTGTGTGGGGTGAAAGGCTAATTAAAAATGTCACAAAACTGCATTAGTTACCTACACCATTAAATCGATTGGTGATAGACAAAACACCCTAACCATGTATCCCTGAAATATAATTACTCCTATTCTCTCACATTACCAATAATATAGATTTCTCATATTCAGTGCTGTGCAAAAGTCTTAAGCCCCCACTAATTCCTTCATCTTTTGCTTCAAATCACCTTGTGCAAAAATGCTATTGGATGCTCATTAAACCATCTAATCTTTGGCACACTGAATAGATTAAATGAAAGGAAAGAGAACTAATGTGTTACTGTGACAGGCTACAAAAAGCCTAAAGATACTACTATACTGGCTTATTGTAAGCAAAATATGAAGAAATGTGGGGTTGGCTCATTTGCACAGTACTGTATGCTGTGTATATTTCAACCTTTTGTTTTGACCATATTCCGTAAAGCATTTCACTGATCAGCATACTGTTACTGTTCAGGTAAATTAAATCTTATTACTGGGCGTTAAACACATTTAATTAATTCATTGTCAGTATTGAAAAAAGATCAACCATTTGAAGTCCAATTCCCACTAGTAGGAAATGAGCCAATGGCATTTACTAGTGCTGGGCGGGATACCAGTTCAAACCAAAAACTGTTTAAGGCAGACCTTTTTCACTGTTGCACCGATATTGGAGGGGAACTTTTCATTTGAACGAGAGCCACGGTATATCAGATAAACAGCGAGTGGATTATAGGGCGTAAAATATTACTTTTAGGAGTGCCTTTTTCGTGCAATTCCTTATTTTTTTTCTTTTTGTACATATAATCTTAAAAAAACACTTTCATATACAGCAATACATCTGCTGTTTAGTTCGAGGTCGACTGATTCTGATATGTGTATGATTCTGCACACCAGCAGGATCAAACGGGACAAAGATAGTCTAAACTAAGAGCTAAATAACCCCAAAAGTACAAAATTACAAAAATAACAGGCATGTGTTTAGCGGTTTGGATACATGGATTCATTAGTAAAAAATAATTGTCAATACAGCAGATTTATACGGAAGATACCATGGGTCAGAGTGCAGCTCAGAACACTTCACATGGACCCGATTCCAATAGAGGACATACACAGAAATGTAATAAAACAGGGTGTAAACATTCTAACACTCCCTGGTTCAGCTCCTGAAAGGAGATGTTTTGTTGTGCAACGAACATTTATGAAAGATCTGTGAAGCTGAAGTTCAAATACCATCCTATACAGAGAAACCGGCATCATTTTGAAAAATACTGTGATCATTTGATGCCGTACCGCCCAGCTCTAGCTCTTGCACACTTCAACCTAATGCATTTTATGCACTGCCTCAATGCTGGAACATACCTCGGGGGATCCGCCATCGCTCCTGCTAGTTTGATTCAGAGGCAGAAACCTTGATGGGGAAAGAGCACAGTGTGAGTAAAGAAGAGGAGAGCCTGGAATACCCACCACAATGCTACATGGCTGGGATGCATGACATCATCCCTCTGCTGCAAAAGTGATGCAGCGATGCATGTCAATCACGTTCCTCATTGGGAAAATGACCAAAGACAAATAAAAAATAAAAAAAATCAATATAGACAGATGGTTTTAATGCCCAGTGCGCTTGGCATGTGGTGGGTATTCTTCAGTCACGACTGTCAAATTACAACTCTAATCATTTAAGCTTTTAATTAACAAGATCAGATCCAGAGTCTGGGTCTGCAGCTTCCTCCCATCAGTGGTACAACCGTCCCATCCAATCCAGCTGATTGGGCACGGCTCGGGAGAATGCATTCATTCCCGAGACGAACATGCACGGCCACAATGGCCGGGCCAGGCACCTGCTCAAATCCCTTCTATTCCACTTCCCTGACTGCAGCTTGGAGCGCCTCCAAGTCCAGTCAAACGAGGTCACATTTTTCCCCCGCCTCAACCCGCCGCTGTGAGCGCGCCCGAACCCGATGAACCCTCAGCCTGCTGCAGCGCAGACGGATTCTGGAAAACACGCCCCTACTGACACAGCTCCAGCTGAACGAGGAGGCTGAGCAGAGTGCCGGCGCCGATACAAAAAAGAACGACACTACCTGGTACAGCTGCAGACCCAGACTGGAACAGAGACCACATCACATCCTAACAAAAGGGTGTACAATTAGACACAGCACTGCTGAACTGTATCTGAGAGTGTTTATTCAAATTTCCTAAAGGACATAAATATGAACCCATCTCAAACACTTGCATTACATATTTACAATGACAACTGCATGTAAATATTACAATATTACACATTTTAAAACTGAATATGAATGCAAAAAACAGCAGGGAGATGCTTACCATGATTGTCTGCTCAGGCAGCTTTTGCACTGCAGTGGATTAAAGGAGAGAACACTGCCAGACACAAAAAGAGAGAGAGACAGAGACAAAGAGAGAGAGGGAGGCTCATGAAATGGCTGGAAACTGAAGTGAAGGCGAGAGACTATGCAGAGGTTTCAAGGCATGCCCTTGGTGTGTGCATTGAGCATTTTAAGATGGGGTGGGTAGGAGGGGGGAGGCTGCAAAAAGGACTAGACTGCAAAAACAGAAAGAGAAAAAGAAAAAGGGGACATGGCAGTTTTGCAGACAGGATGCATGACTTCATCTGTCCCTGTGGCTGCCTAAAATTAGGACGGTGCAACCGACAGACAGCTGCAGGACTTTTTTTTGCAAGAAAACCGGCAGCACGACGAGCCTCCCTGTAACAGAGCTAAAGATGTTTTCCTGCGAAAAAATAGCCATTTTCTGTCTTTGGAAAGGCATGTGTTGTCCTCTAAAATCATTTTAACACCCCAGACATCCTCTCCCGCCGATAAAACCTAAAACTGAGGAGAACGCAGCGTGCTCGACTGCCTCCTGGTGTGAAACACTGTCTGGCACAATTTTAGCCTCGCTTTTCACTTTTCTTAACTTACACGACACTAAGCGTCTCTAGAATCTACAAAACCCCCCCAAAGTGATTTTAGTGCGCCTTTGACAAGAATTTGGGCTTTTTGGGGGAACCTGCTAGCTGCTAGCTATGGCGCTAAGCTAGCGATTTGCAAATTTTGTCGTTTTTGACGGGTAAAATAGGAAAAATATGTACCTTTTTCGCTCCGAAAGACTACTTTAAGACAGATTAAATGGTCTGATTGCACCAGTTGGAGCTCAAAGAGGCGAAATTTCGCCTCGTTGCGAGATTCCGGAACAAAGAAGAGGCTAGGTTTTTTGCTAACTAGGCTAGGTGACGGTTGGAGAAGGAATATAAGTTGGAGCTCGAGTTGGGGGACTGGTCGTGAGGACAAAGCGGGTTAAACGGAGTGTTTATGGGACTTTAAAAGTGTGTCGGCTCGGTGTGTCCGTGTTCAGAGAGCCGGCTAGCGTCGATAAAGCGAGAAAGCCGGTGTCTGGCTCGACTGGAGAGAGTTGAGCGAGTTCACCGGCTGAGTTGTTGCTGAAACTCGGCAGAGCCTCTCGCCTCATTTGACCCACAGGGAGCCGAGCCACACAGCCCAACCCGGTTAATCAGTAACCTGCGAGGGGGCAGCTCGCCCCAAGCGTTTTACCCTCTACTCTCTGGCTCGTGCGTGCAGTTTCACATGCGGTCGTGCACTTACAGTCCAAAGCATTAGTTGTCCTCTTTTTGCGCCCGGAGTTTTCACCGGCAGACCTGCACGGCGAGCCGCCTCCACCGAGGGGGCTTTAGGAAAGTGCCCCGGGAGTAACGTGAGTTTAGCCGGAGCCTGCACCAAGCTGCACGGCGAGCCGATCTGTGAGCAGACCCCGCCGCCCTGCGTGCCTACTTGGCGACTAACTACATTCAACAATGAGCTAATTTTGACTAGTACGGATGGCACGGGGCCAAGCCCCCCATTTCGGGCACACTGCAGCCGGAGCGAGACTGCTTAGTCGACAGTCGGCGGTGGGCAGGATCGCCTCTATCCCCCTCCGCCTGGAGGCGAGGAGTGCAACGTCAGTAACCAATTATATCTCTGCATTTCTAACGGAACGCAATTTGATTGGACGTTTCTTTTTCACTCAAGCCAGTAGTGACACAAAAAGGGGGGGAGGCTGTTCTTCTTTAATATTGGCTAAACCCGAAATCCTACTGACCAATTATCTTTCCCCAAAAATGACCGTTCGATATTTGCATAGTTTATGAAGTTTATTATTTGTATGATACAATAATGCATTACACTGCGTTCTCAGTTTGTTAAATGTTTTATTTCATTCGAATGTTAGTAGAAATTAATTTAAGTCTGTTGTCAACATTTTTCAAGATGTGGAATTGCTCTCCGTATATCACGCACGTGTTTAACGACTACATGCATCAATAAATATTTTTTTCCTGATCTATTAATATATTGTCAATGTGTAAACGATACTATGCATGTGTTCGTTCTTCCCGTGTTTCCGTTCTTCTGTGTGTCTGAACAGTGAGATCACGGCAGACCATATATGTGGGTACACAGTACAATGTCAGATAAAAAACTAGGTTATTCCAGTAAGGGATTTCTCTGCAAACGCGCCTCCCCAAGTCCATTAATCTGTATTTCTCAGTAGTAGTACATGCAGTAATGCCACCTGCAGTCTGCTGCTGGACTTACACACAAAGGCTCCAAGTACAGGGTCAAATGAGGTAGCTTATGTGCATACAGTACTGTGCAGAAGTCTCAACTCCCCACGTTTCTTTATATTTGGCTTTGAATCACTGTGTCCGTAAATTAAAGAAATGGTGACAAATGTTTGTGTGACAGACTGCAAAGTGCCTAAAGAAACAAGGAGCCTAGATAAAGGAGTTCAAAACACACTGAATTCAGCACCACCAGTATACTGATCACCGCCTGATCATCTGGAATCATCTGCTCCTGGTTCTTCACTGGTTCAGGCCACTTCAGACTAGCCTAATATCTAAATAACTGACATTGTACATTAAGAGCCATGCCTAATTAAATGGTTAAGGGCTGAAGGTTACCCAGAGTGACTAGACAAGTTTCTAGAGAAACTTATCAAGAATTATTCACAGTGCTGGTGAATAGAACCAGGTCTCTGAAATCTCCCTCTCAGAGAGTTATTTTACACCAAATGACAGTATATCAAAGATATTCTTGGCAGTTTTACAAGAAGTGTTTGTAAAACACATTCATAGTGGAGTGGCCTTTATAGTGGAGTGGCATTCACTACATTTCTCAAGACTATTTTTTTAAGATTAAGCATAATTTACTCATTATTAATGTTGATTATGTCTACTGGTCATTTTGGATAGTAAATAAAATGGCCGTATTTGTGTTGCAGCACTGAATGACTGTTCACATCTCAATTACTGAAATGTGTAATTAGTAACTGAATAATTACCCAGTTTAAAGGGTGAAAATAGATAACTAGCTGCCATTCTGGACAGAAAGACTTAATGAGGTTCGTGACATATTGGATGAGATGTGTGTTCTTGATACCAACGTGTGAGCGAAAGCCTCCTCCTACACACACACATGCACTTGCTGAACACTGAACTTCCTTCTGCACAGTAGAATTAGTGCAGAGGCTGGAATATCTGAGTCATAAAAGAAATGTTTTTTATTTTTAAATAATAAAAAAAAATCTAAAGAAGCTGTGCAGTCACATTTGTTGGGAAGTTCTGTTTGCTATAATGTTAAAAAGTCCTTGAACCATCTCCATAATCTGGTGATCCACAGATTGACTCCAAGGTCTTCCAAGTACTGGACCTCAGGGGTGAGCATTTTTCGGCAGATCTCTCTGTACTCCTGGTCAATGTTGGTCCTCAAATTGTATCCCAAAATAGAACTTTCTCCCAGTGGCTGCCAGGGCTTCATGCTTTCGTCCCGTATGTCTCCCTCCTCCACTGCCGTCCCACCGTCAATACAGATGGCCGACATCTCGGTGTTCCTCCTGCGCAGTTCCAGCACATCCCGCTCCATCTGCTTCCTGCCGTAGGCGTCCACCTTGGCCCATAACGTGTCGTTAAAGTGGCGGTACAGCTTCCAGTCTGCGCCGTTCCAGTCCCGGGCCTTGGCTCTCAGTTCAGGCATGGCCTGGGATACACTCGCACCTCTACGGACGTTCAGCTTGAAGAACAGCAGGTCGTCCATCTGCCAGCAAAGGGCGTCCTTGAGCAGAATTAGAGACTCCTCAAAATATTCAGAAATCAAAACCAGCTGGAAGTGCTCAGAAATGGCCTGGATGGCCTGGTCCACCGCCGGGTCTTCCGACTCCAGAGTGTTGTCAAAGCCTAGGTCAAAAAGTTGCAAGTTTCTAAGATAAAAAGAGTTGAACCCATCTGGCGTGAAGTAACGCAAGGGCTCTTTCAAAAAGATGCTCAGTTTGTTCTCCCCATGAATCCGCCAGGTCAGGGGCACCACGCTCTTATAGTACTGGAAGGACGACTCGAAAACCAGCGCTGGATCTCTGAGGATGGTGAAGAAGAAGGCGTCTTGCGGGAGGAGCGCCTCAACCTCGGGCGCGTTGAAGCGCATGTGGTTGCAGACGATGTTGTAGCAGTCGCCTGGCCTGTAGCCATTCACTTGCGTACGGTCAAAAGGAACTGGGTAGAAGAAGTCATTGCGACTGTTGGGGAATGCAAACTTCAGCTGGTTTCTCTGCCCGAAACGGAGGAGGATGTTCAGAATGGTGCTGCTCGCTGTCTTGTGGGTCTTCAGGAACATCAGGCTCTTTTTCGGCGTGCAGCGCTTTGCCTCCCTGTTGCTCCTGGATGTGCGAGAGATCATCTGTCCTTGCATTGTTGGTGTGCGATGAGTACATGGAGCAGCCACTGGAAGTCTGAGAGAGACAAATTACAAGGTTGTTTATTGTTTACTGTGAAGGTTGTGAGTCATTCAGGTCAATGATATAGTCCAGTTCCTGAACTCTGGTGCCGGAGGCACCCTGTCCAGCACAGTTTTCAGTGCTTCCAAAACTCATCAGCTCATTAACAAGCCCTCACTGAGCTGAAGTGGGTGTGTTATTGCTGGGAAAACATTCAACTGAGTAGGGCACGGTGCCTCCAGGACCAAGGTTGAGAATCACTGGTGTAAAACAGTGGTTCCCCATAATCCTGATCCTGGAGAACTCCTGTCCTGGAGTCTTTCCAGCTCTAATTACAACAGATAACACTTCAAATATGCAGGTCAGGGGTGACCAGAACTATGAACCACTGACCCACACACCTAAAAATAAAGGCTGCCTTGCATTAAAGTGCCACAGAATAACTGTTTTTGAAATGTGTGAACTGTTAACTTAACTGTTCTTCCTAGAATACCTACAGAAAATTTTAAATTGTTCTTCAGATGCATCTTACATTTCATTATAACAGCAGATTGCGAAAGCCCAGATTGTAAAAACTGCAGTAAAATCATAAATAATGATTAAAAAATACTTTAGATTAAAAATGCTCTTAGAGCAAACCTACGAGCACTAAATATTGTGAAATGATTTGCAGAAGGATTTATTAACTGACTGTTTTGGGCACTAAAACTGGTTCCTCTATGGCATTACTTCAAAGAACCATATCCGGCAGCTTTACTCGAGTGGTAAATCAACCCGTCTGCCTGTGGTATTGTCTTGAAGACGTTTTGCGACTGATACAACAGGTTCAAACCACTCTTTCTTCCACATGTTCTTTGGAATTTCTCCAAAAAGGAATACTTTTAATCTGCATGTTTCTTTCTTTTCTGAGTTTTCGGAGGAGCTGATTGTCACACCTCTGCATGCCAGCCTGGAGAGGAGGTGTAGAAAAGCAGTACAGGACCATCGTGATGCAGATGACGAGAAAGCCCAGGATCCACTTTTGTGGTGCTGATCTGGGCGGGTGATGGGGCATGTTTCCTCCTTCAGATTCCTAGAAGTCTCTTGACACAAAAACAAACAAATCATTTCAAGAACAATGTAAAGCCCAGCGTCATAGAAATACAAGTCCTAACCTGTCGCCACCTCAGAAAGGTGGAACGCAGACAGTTGACGGAGGTGGAAAGAGGTTAAACAGGAAAAAACTTCAGCTTAATTTTATGTGTGTATAATTTACTCCTGTCTGTCTTTTCTCTTTCAGCTCAGGGGCAAAACCTAGAGATGGGGATCGTATTTATGAGGCTAGATCAGAGGCCGTTTATGCAGAGGCCAGGTTTCAATCAACCTATTACTGTAAAAAAGACAGATAAACACTAGAGGGCGCCAGTGAGTATTGAATTTGGGTAAATGGGGCAGCTAAAAAGCCTTTCTAAAAGGACATATCTTTAATTTTAAAGCAGAAAAATGCATTAGACGTAGCAATACGTTTCTATTTTTCTATTTTAAACAGATTTTACTGTTGCAAATTAGAAACATATTGCTACATAAAAAACATGGTCTAAATAAAACGCTATATACAGAAATGCTGGGTATAAATACTAAATAGAAGTAACACAGTTGAGTGAAATCTACCAACACAAATGGTAGTTTAGAGTATGTTATTGCACATCAGTGGTAATATTGAGTAATAAAAATAAATACTGACATAAGCAGGGATATTGCACATGATATTGCAGGTAATTAAATGATTCAGCACCCATTTAGAAAACAATTCAGAAGCAAAATTCAACTAGGTTTTACAATAACTGTAGAACAAACAGCACAATCCTGTGGGTTTTAGAACCAACACCATAATCCAATTGGTTCAACAAAAACTGTAGAACCAGTAGCATAATCTGAATGGTTATAGAACCAATAGCATAATCTGACTGGTTCTAAAATAACTGTAGAATCAGCACCAGAGTTCAAGTAACAGTTGTTGTAGAACCAACTGGAGTGAGCTACTGGATCTCATTGGCTTCTACTATCGGGTTTCTTCAGTTATTGTAGAAACAATAGCAAAATCCAACTTGCCCTTTAGTTATTGAAGAACTAATCAGATTTTGCAGTTGTCTCATGGGCTCGTAAACAGAAAAGAACCGAGTATCATTCATTGCCTATAACACAACTGATCAAGATAAGTCTGAAAAATCAGTAAATCATAGGCAGCGATGAAACCCAGACTAAACCCAGATTAAACTCACACCCCTGTGACGCCACGAAACCTAACAGGTGATTGTCTTGTTCTGATCCTGATCAGGTCCTCCCAGTGCAAAGCCAGCGAGGTGTTGTCACAGGAAAGTCTGATTCATCCTTTTGTGCAACTCACAGCAGTCCTGAAAAGAGACTGATACTCATGGAACAGCCTCAATGTATCACAGAGTGCAAAACCTGGACGACCTCTTTCAACCCCCGTCAAACATAAAGCAGCTGATACTCTAAAGTAGCCGGAATGCAAACGTCAGACGGATGTACGTGAAGATGGGTTAAAGGGGAAGGATAACTTGTTTACACAGTAAATATGCTGAGTAATGGATGATGAGCAGTAGTTTATGTCCCATTATTCAACACGCCTTTCTGACGGCATGTGATTGGTTGAAAGGGGATCTTGTGCTTTGTGAGAACAGCCCTTTTTGCCATAACTAAATTGTGCAGTTAACACAGATTAAACGGTAGGACACAACACACGTACAATAAAATATCATCCCTTCATGCTGCATTGGTTTGTTAATAAACGCACAGTGAATGGGTCTTTCTGCCAGCAAAGTTAACATAAGAATAAATACAAACAGGAAAACAGTATCAAGATTTGTTTTGTTTGTAAAAGTAGTTGATACTGTGTGAGCTGGTGAGGAGAACACAGGTTCGGTTCCAGGTTCCTCCAGCCGTTGTTTGGATTTGTGATTTAATTTAATGAAGGACTGATTGAGTCAAATCGGTTTTCTGATGGAAACTACAAGTAAAACTGAGCCACTTGTAATTATTTTATTTTTTGTTTTATTGAATATGTTCTGTAATATTCATGTGAGGACTGTAGCCCATAGCATTATGGCATTATGAGACACATCTTTGGTTGCAAGATCATAACAATAGCCATCTTTTAATCTCACAGTGTGAAGTAGGACCGCTGGAGTTCAAATGAAATATATCTCCAAACTGGTCTTCTTCTATCTGGGACAACCCAAAATCTCAGTGTATATTATGGTACAGTGCAGCTGTATCCAGTAAAACCTGAAAAAGCTGAGCTGATCTTGATTTTGCTGCAGGTTTTATCTGTAATGCAAAAAACTCTACTTTTCTGGAAGAAGAAGTCATCAACAATAAAGCACATATAACATAAAAATCAGGGCTTCTTTGTTTTCCTTTGCCAAATCTGGTTTGGTGTTGGTAGTTCCACCCCTTAAACACACTCACTAAACTGAAACAGGGAAATCCCCAAACTGTGATGGACACCAGACCTCCAAGACCGGATATGCCATAGAAGCTCATGTGATTCTCAGAGTGTTTCTGACTTATTGAAGACTTTGCATGCAAGCACATTCTCATCGAGCACGCAGGTTCAAAAAACGTTATTATTAATAGAATAATGTTTATGTTACGGTATACAGAAATGCGCATCCAAAGCACAAAATATGGGAAAAAAACGAGAGAATTGGCCAAAAAAAAAAAAAAAAAAAAGACCAAGTCATATTTCTTACATTTGTCCAAAAATCTTTCCTGGTTTTTTGGGCCCAACAACAACTCGAGAAATGAGTTTTTGTGTTTTCGAGTCTGAGTGAATTGGGTCATTTATTTACATTTTTTTTAACAACAAGTGTTCATTTTGGAAGTTTTATATGATCAGATGACATTCATAAATTCAAATAAGAAGTAATCTACTTCAATACGTTTCATAAAAAGGTTGGGTTTTTTTTTATCTTATTGTGTTTCATAAAGACAGCAATAGACGCAGTATCATAAAACAGTTTGAGGTCATTTTTACCATGAAATGCAGCTTTTAGCAGAAATTTGACCATAAAATCCATCCTTTAAACAATGTATTAGAAAATATCTCATCACAGGCTCAGGTATGAACACGGTTGACTGTAGGTGTTTGGTTCTGATTTTGGTGGACAGGCCTCAAGCTTCAACAGCCAGTGAGTTGTATGCAAAGATCATGTTGTTATATTAAAGGAAATAGGCTTAATCAGTGATTCCAATCTGACTGTGCAGGGTGTGCCTGGAGCTAGGCCTTCAACAATGGCGCAAACGTCTGACAAACATTCTGCACTTCAGGAATGAAACTGAGCAGCTACTTGCGTGCTAGAACAGCAAGATTCCAGATCAGAGGTCAGCTTGCAGTGGAGGCCAAAAGTCAGAGCCCCTCCTGTTTTAAATCTGGACCGCAGAAGTGTTTCTGTACAAATAATATTATTAAGCAATTTGATTATAAATAGAACTCAAACTCCACAAGTCTTTGAGGAGCACTTTAGATCCACCTGAGAGTCTGAACACACACTTTAGAGGGCAGGAGACCCACACACACAACGCCTTGAGGCGGTCAGTGTCACAGATCTGCTTGATTCAAACAGTGTTTCTGTCGTTTTTCCAGGTTTAAATGAAAGAAATGCCAGATTTTGCATGTGGTCTCAGACTTGCTGCAGTTCTATTGAGATGTTTTGGTTTCTTGCTCCCATCAATCTGCCAGATTCTGTTTTCCTCTCAGCCTGCTCAGGGAACCTGCTCTACCAGTAATTAGGTTCTGCTGTACAAAGGTAATGGTTTAATGTGGGGAAATCCAAGAATGGCCATGTGATTCACCACAATTCTCACAACTCACTCTACTCAATCACTTTCTGTAACCGCTTATTCTTCTCTAGGATCGCGGGTGCCTTGAGTCTATCTCGGGGTCTGCGGGCACGAGGCAGGGACTCACCCTGTGTGGGATGCAGCTCCAACTCATTCACTCATTTAGAAACCCAAATTAAAACCATATTAATAAATATGTGACTCCCCCCGTACCACCAGAAACTCAGGACCACCTAATTCAGTTATGCAAGGGGGAATGCATTACTAATAAAGAATAATTAAGTGGGGAATATTACCCACCTCACACCAAACACACAGACACAAAAAGTGGAACTGAAAACTGAATTTCATTTACACACACATATATACACACACACACACACACACACACAAACATATATACACACACACAAATATACACACAAACACACAGCAAGTAAGAACATTATCTCGTCATCACAGTTTATCATATAACAGTTCATTGGTGTGTTCCTTATGAATAAGCTGATTCATTAAGCTATTACAGGCTACATCATTTTCATTTGTAGTAGTATTTTGTTATTCAGTAGTTTTATATTATTTATATTATATTATTACATTTTTATATTTTAAGAGATTCCTTTATGTACTTCTAGACCGACAGAACCAGCAATGTAGCACAGGAGATGAAAAAAAAACATAAAAGTTATGATGATTCGTAATCAAATTTCATAATATCACCCAAGATTTATTAACATTTCACTGTCTCCTGCTAGTGCGTCGACCCTTCAAACAGATGGCCTCTGCTTTTTAGTCGATTTGACTATCAGATCACGTATCGCCCTGGCTCACGTAATGAAAGAGCTGATGCTTCATCAAGGCATTGGGATGTCAATACAGAGAGAGAGTGGTTGAATTCTCAGGGGTCTGTCCCTAGAGCTTGTCCAGTGGACAAGATGTTTGTGCCTGAGACATTGACAGTAAAAGTTATAGAGTAGCACACCAGTTATGGGGCATCCAGGGGTCCACCAAACCGGAGAGGTGCTCAGTCGGAAGTACTGGTGGCCTTCATTGCGGACCGACAAGTCTTGTTCCATTTGCACCGTCTCTAAGACCCCCCATCAATTGCCTGCAAGAAAGTCAATGCCCCTTCTTCATTTTCGTTGACTAAAACGAGACGAGACGTTATTTCCTGTTCGATAGGGAGAGGAGACATTGGGAAATATTGGTGCGCTCGAGTGTTGAACGGCGTCCCAATACGTCCATTTAGAGGCACTGTGAAATAAATCTAGAGTGCGCAAAAGTATTGGGACACGGGGCCAACTCAGTGCCAGGGAGAGAGAAATGACACACACACACACACACACATACACAGCATTTTGATGAGCAGCCTGTCCCTTATCCATGCAAAAAAAAGCTGATCCTATATTGCTCTGATTTGGTTGTGTAGAATATAATGGTTCCAAAATTAAAAAAGAATATTCAGGGCCAGTACATTGAGGGTGAAGACTTTTAGCAGTTTTACAAATGTGGGTTTTACGGCAAGATACATTTTATTCACTCTTTTTAGTGATGTGATGTTATTTATTTTTTTATTTTATTTAAATTTATGTGTGCGTATTTCTAAGTTCTAACATGGTTGGTTGGCAAAATAAATGTCGTAAATTCAAATCAGAATGTGTTCCGTGTCTGGAATGGAAATACAGTATTCTTGGGTCTATAAGGTAATAATAATATAGTAATAAGAGAACCTTGTTTGAATTGAGTTTTTACTAAAAGAACATTTAGATTTTGTCTATTCTACTGGGTACTTATACTATATTGACTGGGTTCAACAGAATTGCATTACTAAAAAAGGAGACTAAAATTCAACTTTATTCTAGAAACTTAATAAAATGAGGATGGACGTGACTAAGACCAATGAAAGCTAAAATGGCATCTTGACGCAAAGACTAGACTAACACTAAAATTAAAACAGGCTGCCAAAAAAAAAACTAGTTGGGCGATCGCTGATCGATGTCGGTGGGAGCGAGGGATAGAGTCTGGTTCTCAACCCGGGGCCTGAAAATGAATCTGTCATCTAGGAAGTTGTTACTGCTAATGCATCCAACCCTCCCCCGTCATATATTCTCATATATTTAAGGGGTCTGTTTCGGTGAAAACCAGATCTTCCACACTTTTTAAATAGAAATACGATGTGATTTTTTACAGTTTCAAAACACACCATACACTCCATGTAGTGGCACCTAAGTATAGCTCTGCCTATTCATACTGAATATATACAGTGTCTTGCATGTTTTGTTGCCTCACAACCTGGAATTAAAAGGTCATTTACTTTAAAATTGGGCTTTAAAGAACAATATTTTTATTTGGAAATTAGCAGAAGTATTGTTAGCACTAAAAGGGGCAGCTGGTGGCCTAGTGGTTAAGGCATTCGCCCTGCGATCAGAAAGTCCAGGTTCAATTCCCAAGACCGCTAGGCACCGCTGAGGTACCCTGAGCAAGGTACCGTCCCACACACTGCTCCCCGGGCGCCATGTTGCAGAATGCAGAGGAAGTATTTCGTGCTGCTCACACTGTGTGCTGTGGTGTGTTCGCGTATGACCGAATGATCACTTTCACTTCACTTTAAAAAGGAAAAAGGAAAGGAAGTCCACAATCAAGTGTCCTCAAAGAGCACGAAGGTCCTTTCATGAATGGGAAACATGCACCTCAGTGCATCAGTTTATAGAATGTAAAAGGAAACCCGAGACTGAACATGAGGTTGTGCACGAGTGTTCTCAGTCGCAGTACCTCCCCTGCTCCACCTGCTGCTCTGCAAGGTGGACTGGGACACAAGCATGAACACAAATACTACAGTCTCACTGAACGCATTGTTGACCAATGATGGCTTGTTTACTGAAAACTGTTTTGAACCCAGCAGCCCTGCGTTCATGTCTCAGTCAATCCAGCAAAACTGCATCAGCCTTCCAGTGTGAATGTGACTGTGTAAACCGTACAAACCTCCACACAATCCTGCTCTCAGGCCATGGAAAGTAGAGACGCTGATGTAAATGACAACAAGTGCTCTCCGTTTATGTATATAGGTCATACCTTCAGTCCCATGTCTTATTTTGCACTTTTCTGTTACTAAGCCGGATGTCCTACATGTCGAACAAAATCTGTCTCTGAAACAGCTTTACAGGAGAGACAAAATCCCTCTTCACTTGAAGATCAATGGAATGTTTTGTCCAGTTCATTTTGAAATGGTCCAAAATGGTCCAAAATTCATAATGAAACTGGTCCAATAAAAGGTGAGAATCTTATCAGGTGATAAAAAAATAACGCCGTTAATCTATTCACAAAGTTGGGTTGGGAGCTGGGTCTATACTAGCAAGCTATGATGACTTTCACCTTGATATTT
>JBBPDC010000035.1:12407807-12418360 GCA_037974485.1 Hemigrammopetersius urotaenia
ATATAGATATTTATATAGATATATATACACTACTGGTCAAAAGATGAAGCAAGTGATGTTGAACCGCTTGAATTTCAATACAAAACAACATAGAAAACTGAGGTGTTCTAAAACTAATTGGTGTGTTCTAAGACACAACTATATATGAATACATATATATATAAATGACTGTGAATGTAAATGTCTGGGATGCTTCCTACCTGATTAATTTGCACGCTGGTCAAAGAAATGAAGAAATCCTTAAAGAGCCTGTGGAGAAGCTGGAGATCTCCAGCATTCTGGTGTAAAGTTGACGTGCTGATCACGCTGTACCTGAATAGCATGACATCACGACAGTCCCTACTCTTAGAGAACCTGTTCTGTTTCACGTGACTCTCTCTCTCCCTCTCTCTCTCTCTTACTCTCACTGTTTCTCTCTCTATCTCTCTCTCTCTCACACACACATACTGTCTCACTCTTGCTCTCAGACAGGTGTGTGTGTGTTTTATACCAAAATGGGCTGACCTACTCTGAGAGTCAACCAACCATAAGCTATGTTCTTACAAAAACATTGAAAATGATCCGTGGCAGAAACCACAAACAGCAGTCACGATACAGAGCAAACAGACTCTTCACGCCCCTGCAGGGTGTTTACATATCAGGCATCACGGCTTGTACAGGTCATGAATGAGGTGGTAATAAAGACCATTCAGGATTGTGTTACACCAAACCTCTGAAAACATGTTTGATTAGTATAGCTGCATTTGACCACTAAAGCTGTGAGTACGTGATACGTGAATAATATCACGTATTCGTGTAGAAACCCGCAGAGCTCAGCTTAACATTTACATGTGGTCACTTAGTCACGTGCAACTTGCAATACAAAGTACGACAAGACTCTATGTACAGTCTATGTACAGGAGCCCCTGACTGTTTACATCTTGACTGTCACTCTGACTGTTTACATGTTGATGGTCGTTAAATATGGGTAAATCAGTTTGCTATTACTACAGTTTATGTCAATGCCTGCAGCTACCACCTAACAACTGAGGACACTCCAGTGTGTACCTATACTGTATATATATCCACAGTGTTCTTATATATACCGTGCCTTGCAAAAGTATTCACCCCCACTCCCCAGGCTGCGTTTTAATTTACACAACACAGCGACTGCTTTGCAGATTCATTTTTTACTGTGAAAAAAAAACAAGAAATAAGATAAAAAAAGAAAACCTGAATGTGCAAAATGATTCGTCCCCTCCCACAATCAATACTTTGTACAGCCACCTTTTGCAGTGATTACAGTGACAAGTCTCTTCACATACGTCTCCACAAGCTGGGCACATCTAGACACTGGTCATTTTGCCCATTCTTCATGGCAAAACTGCTCCGGCTCCTTTAAGTTGGATGGACGTTGCTTGTGTACAGCAATCTTTAAATCGTCCCAGAGATTCTCAATTGGATTGAGGTCTGGACTTTTACTGGTCCATTCCAGGACATTTACCTGTTTCTCTTTAAACCACTGGATTGTTGCTTTAGCAGTGTGTTTAGGGTCATTGTCCTTTTGGAAGGTGAAACTGCGTTCCAGTCTCAAAAATGTTTCTATATTTTGCGCCAATCGTCTTTCATTCAGTTCTGACCAGTTTCCCAGTCCCATCTCCGCAGTAGAGCCACCCGGCTCCTTTAAGGTTATCTTTGGCCTCTCGGTCGCTTGATTAATTGTTTAATGCCCTCTTTTCCCAGTCTGTGAGTTTTGGTGGACAACCCTCTCTCGTCAGGTTTGCTATGGTGCTCCTTGGGATGTTCAGGGTTTGTGATTATGCTATATACAGAAATGTTTGGTATATAAGTAACACAGCTGAGTGAAACACTACTGACAAAATTGGTAGTTTGGAATAGTTATTGCACTCATTAGAAAATCAGTCATAATATTAAATAATGAAAAATATTGACTGAAGAAGTAATAGTGCACATGAACATAAGATGTGGCTCATAATTAAGTGATTTAGCCCATACATATTTCAATACACACAAATGCCCATATTTATATATTTACAATTTTAGATTATTTGTATAGTGTAGTTTTATTTACTGTACTGTTTATTCTTACCTTGTTCTGTCCACTTTCTGCCATAACAGCGCAAATTTCCTTTGCGTGGGAAGGCCAAATTCTTAAAACAACCTCTCAGACATAGGCAGTGTTTTCATTGTTTCTTGTAATACTGTTACTTGTAAAAATGTTTTGTTAGGTTTTAGAGGTATTAAACGCTCTTCGGATGTCTGATTCCATTCACTGCCACTGTAAACAGCTCTGACACGGTTAGTTGCCCTAGAATGGAGCACAGAATGTGTATAGTATTCATTTAAGCTACTTGTCATTACCCTTAAAACTCATCATGGTTCTGCTCTGCACTACCTCACTGAACTACCTCTCTCATTTCTCCTACCCATTCTTTCCATTCATCCTGGTACTGGCCTGCTTAATGTCAACTGATTTCTTCGGAGAATCTTCAATGGGTGGCAGATCTTTCAGTGTTGTGGCTCCCAAACGATGGAACTCCCTCCCTCCGAATATTCACAGTGCTTCCTCTCATGCTTCCTTTAAAACCTGATTAACTATATATCTTTTCTCTCAGTGTTATGCCTTCTTTTGATCCTGCTCTCTATTTGTTTCTTCTCCGCTATTGTTGTAATTTGAACTTTTTTTTTCTTCTACTCTCTGCTAAATGCTGTTTCTTGTTCTTTGTCTGAACTACTATTTCTAAAGTGACCTTGAGTTTGAGAAAGATGCTATATTAATAATAATTATTGTTAAATTGGCATATATCCTTATCTAAAGTGATCATTAGTTACAGTAACTGTCGGCCTGAGGGCTAAGTGTCTTCCTCAAGTGTCTTCCTCTTCCTCAATCTGTAACTTTGTGGTCACGCACTATATGGACAAAAGTATTGAGACACACCTCTTCATACTGAATTCAGATGTCCCCTTAATCTTAATGCTTCAGCGGACAT
Organism: Hemigrammopetersius urotaenia; assembly: GCA_037974485.1. NCBI lineage: Eukaryota > Metazoa > Chordata > Actinopteri > Characiformes > Alestidae > Hemigrammopetersius > Hemigrammopetersius urotaenia. The sequence goes on from JBBPDC010000035.1 coordinate 12,410,798, forward strand.
TCTGAACCATGCTTCCATCCATGCTTCCAACTTGTGGATACGGTTTGGGGAAAAACCTTTTCTATTCCAGCATGACTGTGTCCCAGTGCACAAAGCGAGCTACATAAAGACATGGCTGTTTGGATGGGTTTGGTGTGGAAGAACTTGTTTGGCCCATACAGAGTCCTGACCCCAACCCCGACCCCGACCCCGACCCCGACCCCAACCCCAACACCTTTGGGATGAACTGGAACGGAAATTGTGAGCCAGACCAAAATCAGTTCCTGACCCCAACACCTTTGGGATGAACTGGAACGGAAATTGTGAGCCAGACCAAAATCAGTTCCTGACCTCGTAAATGCTCTGCAGAATTAATTGGCACAATTTCCCACAGAAACTCCAAAATCTTATGGAAAGCCTTCTAAGAAGAGTTGAATCTGGAATCAAGTGGGAAACGTTTTCTTATTTTGTTGTGGGAAAGGGGCAGTAAGCGCTTGTCTGTAGGCGGGGCCTGTGTGCAGTGGGCGTGGCCTAAGGGTTGTGTACACTTCCCGGTCCGGAGGAAGCGGCGGGTTTGCTAGCTTTAGCGGCTAACGGAAGAGCCCGGGTCCAGACAGGTCCAGGTACGTCCCCTCTTCACTCTTCATTGCTTTCTGCACATTTAATTCTGTTCATCTCACAAAAACAGGCCCCCATACTCCCTGATACTTAAGCCTTGACCGTCATCTTCCCTAATAAAGCGAGAGATAGTGGTTTAGCCTGGGTAGCGTGCTGTGCTAACAAAGAGAGGCTAGCAGAGCTAACTGCATCAGGGACCAAGGGGGAGCAGAAGCTTGCGTAAAATCCTGAAAAACATTACTAATAATTTACAAACTGAGGCATATTATAAGTAGTGACTTATAAATATCGCTGCGTTGTACTTTAGTGAATACTAGCTAAGCTATGGCTAACGGTAGTTGACGCAGCTAGCCAGCCTCTCTGTCAGCCCTGGGCTATCTCACTCCACCAGTTCGGTGTGCTCACACTAAAATGTTATTTACAGTCACCTGACTAGAGAAGCTGCTCAAAATCAGTGTCGTGATGATATTTCCACACATTAATATATCTAGCAGTGCATTGATGGGCCCATATAATCTCTTTTCTGCAAGTGGAGAGTGTAAATAAGGGCTGCAAAGATATGGACAGATTATTAGCACTGTAATTATGTTGTTACAAATTGCAGTTTTCAATATATTAAAGGGGCCCATATCATTATCACTGTGCCAGCTGGTATCCTGGTGGTTAGGTAGATGCCCCTTAGTTCAGAAGGTTGTGGGTTCGAATCGCAAGTGGCATCACTAGGGTACCGTTGAGCAAAGTACTGTCCCCCCACACTGCTTCCTGGGTGCTGTGTCCCCGATAGATAGCCTGTTGCTTCACTTGGTGAATGGATTAAATGCAGAGATAGTTTAGTGATGTTCACACTGCAAAAGAGCCAGTTGTCCCGTCAGCTTTTATGATGTCACCAATCTCACATATCTCCATTTATCACCTCATTCAGCCGTTTAGCCTGCCCATTCAGGCTGCAAAGGAGTGTTTCAACCCGAAGCTGTTTTCTGAATAAGCTGCATTCAAAGGACAGCCGATCAGAAAAGAGATCAGTTACATATGTTAGCACAGTAACAAAAACAGCCTTTAATTTTTGGGTTGGAAAATGACCATGTGAGAATGAATTGTGAAACCTTTTTGGTATACAAACTCATGAAATGCAACGGACAAAATGAAAAATAATTATTACAAAGAACAAACTGTGTGTACATAGATAAGTTGTTTGTTTTTTGTGTATGTAATATTTGGCTGGATTCAATTCAGTTTGAGTAAATTTAGTAAATTGATTTATTACAGTGTTTTTGTGTCATTTCTGGCGCATGGTATGTGTGTCATGAAAATGTCTTAATGTACTATATAGTACTTTATATACACTCACCTGAAGTGTCAGTTCTTTAATGAAATTTATATAGCAATTTATATAGGCCTACTGAATGATTATTTTCATTTAGTGGTCAGTAGCTGGTTTAAATCCCCTCAGGACCTTTGGCTTTTTAAATGTAGATTGTGACACACTGAAACTTTGCAATGGATCTTGCTGGTAATTGCTACAAATATAGAGGCTTCTTCTGAAAGTAGAATTGTATTAATTTGTATTTTGTTTTGAACAGAAATGTGATGAATTCTCCTGGACAAAAATAACTCATTCATTATCCTGTGTTTTTAAGTTCTCAGAGTCTGGTGAGGTCTCGGAGAGGTCCTGTGGTGTATTACTAGAGCTCAACATGTACCACTACTTCTACTGATCTGCCAAGACTTTAGAGTTTTATTTAAGACCCCTTTAAGAGGACGGACTAGAATTGGGATTGTCGTTCAACACCATTTTGTGGAACCCTGTATTCTCCTTGAAGGCTGCTGGTCCGTTGGGTTTGCATTAGGCCCGTTTAAGCTATGGCGGACGGGAGGATCTATGTGGGGAACCTTCCCATGGATGTGCAGGAGAGGGACGTTGAGGATCTCTTCTTCAAATATGGAAAAATACGGGAAATCGAGTTGAAGAACAACCGAGGGACCATCCCGTTTGCCTTTGTTCGTTTTGAGGACCCACGGTGAGTTCCAGGGCTGATGTTTCATTTTCACCATCATTGACTGACATCAGGAAACACATGGAGGACACATTTCTCAAGTGTCCCTCAGTAGAAAGAAAGTTAGGAGCACTTTACTCTCTTCCCATAGGGATGCGGAGGATGCTGTCTATGGAAGGAATGGATATGGATTTGGAGACTGTAAGCTGCGTGTGGAATATCCTCGATCCTCAGGATCCAAATTTAGTGGACCTGTTGGAGGTGGACCAAGGGGAAGGTTTGGGCCTCCATCACGCAGATCTGAGTTCCGGGTTATTGTGACTGGTAGGTCTCATGTCTTCATTGTGCCCCTTTTGATCAAATTCATCAGGAGGTATATGTGTATATAGTGATATCCGTTTATATCGCATAAAAATGATTTAATCCTGTAATTTTTTGATGCATCAGAAATTAAGGAGTGGCTGAAAATGCAATGTTTTGCTTTTATAAAACACTTCAAAGCCTTATAGTGTTTGAATCTAATGCTCTAGCCACAAGCTATTATGTTGCCCCAGACTAACATGACAAATTTGATACTTCAGTACAACCAATACAGTATAACGTTGCATTTCTAATGGTGAAAATTCCTGTTTGCCAGGTTCTGTTTTGGGTGTTTGAATCCTGTTCTTGCGCTTGCAGGTCTTCCTCCTACTGGCAGTTGGCAGGACCTCAAAGATCACATGAGGGAGGCAGGAGACGTATGTTTTGCTGATGTCCAAAGGGACGGTGAAGGAGTGGTGGAATTCCTTCGACGGGAAGACATGGAGTATGCCCTGCGTCGACTGGATGGGACAGAGTTCAGATCCCATCAGGTTAATTTTAAGACCTACTTTTAATAGCTCAGTCAGGGTCTGAAAACTTCTAGGTACTGGAGGAAATTGCTTATGCCCCAACAGCACAGAGACGAGAACAAGTCAAAATAAAGTCCCATGTGATTAGTTGTAATAGTAACTCGGGTGGTAGTGGTGTAGTGGGTAGGATACTTGTTTCTAGACCCAGAAGCCACACCACCACCGGGTTCCTGAGCAAGACCCTTAACCCCAAGTTGCTCCAGGGAGACTGTCCCCTGTAGTTAGGGAATGGAAGTCGCTTTGTATAAAAAGCGTCTGATAAAATGCAGTAAATGTAACTGTGCAGCTTTTATGCAGTTGATCAATGTGTTTGACAAAGCTTTTATGATTTTTATGACCAGATTTATCAGAGAATATAAAGCTGTTGTTGTGCGAGTTTATTCAGATTTGTTGATGTGGGCAAAGAAAGTTACCTTGAAAGTGTGTAGCAGAGGGGTAGTCTGATGTCACAGCTATGGGGGCCAGAAAGCAACAGAACAGGGAATAAAAAATCAGCCTTGCAGAGCTGAACAGACTCAAACAGATTTTAAAACACTAAAGCCTGGGTCAGTTATAAAAAAAGAAGTCACTGTTTTTCGTGGTTTAATTAAAGATAAGCAGCCTGTGACTACAGCTATGTGCTTATTTCCCAACCATCCTCTGTGGTTCAGCTGTAAAACACAGCCCGCTGAATGAAAAGTCAGAAAAGATTATTCGATTCCATTCTGTTTTTGAACAGTTGCTCTGCATTTTTGCATAGTTCAACATAGTTTGCTTGAAAATCTGAAAATCTTGACATTCTGTAAAATTTATGGAGAAACATTTTTTTCTGAATGCCTGTTTAATGTTTCTCTGTTGGTGTGCAGGGGGAGACTGCCTACATCAGGGTCCTGGAGGAGAGGGGAACCAGCTGGGGCCGTTCACGTTCCCGGTCCAGGTCTCGTGGGCGATATTCACCACCCTATCAGAGCAGAGGGTCCCCACCTCCTCGCTACCGCTCCCCTCCGCGTCACGTGTCTCGCCATAGCCCTCCTCCCCGACGAGCCCCACCTCAGCACCACAGCCCGCCCCCCCGCCACTATCGGTAAAGAGCCAAGAAATGCCAGAGCTGGTGAAGCGGTCATCCTCCCCCCGCCACCCTTGATTTCCCACTGTTGAATTCTTTTTTTTTTTTAATTTTTTAATTTACATTCCTTCATTCAAGCACCCCCAAAGACCTCCACTCTACAAAAAACAAAAATATTCCTCCTCTGGTTAACAACAGCCACATAACTGTTCATTACCAGAAAGGCCGAACAGCTGTTACCGAGCAGATGAAATGTGACTCCAGGTTTCTTTGAGAGCTTTTACTCTTGTGTTTAGAATAGTCACCACAATTTTGACATTTGATCACCCTGGATTTTGGGACAGGATGTGCTGTAATTGGATGAATCGGGATCTTTTTAAATCGTTTCTCTTTGTGTGTTCCCCCAGGCCTGTTTTGTATCATGTAATGGATGTATGCAAAGTGTGTTTATTTTTCTTTTTCAATTAAAGCATTCAATCATGATGTTCTCCCAGATTTTGGTAATGTGTCATTATTGGTGATCAGTAAGGCTAAAATAGAATTTGGATTTTTGTTTTTATAGCACAAGGTATTACATCCTCCTGAGACCCGGCCCATTAATTTATGTCCATTATTTTGTTCACCTGTGTCTTCCTTAAGTATTTGGAGATAGCCCATCAAGCCCTATAGTGTTCTGTAGAGGACATCATGGGCTTTCCAGTGATGTCCTGTGAGGGTTTGCATGCTGGGACCAAGGACTGCAATGGCAAGACATACGTGAGGAGCAGCAAATGCATAATGTTCCTCTTTTCAACCTGAAAGAAAACAGGCTTCCAGGACTATCTCACCTCAAATACCCAGAGGATGTTCTATGACTCATAATTCACTGTTGACCTAAAATACATGATTTGTTGTCCTTGCAAGCAACAGAAGAGTGAAAGAGAATTGTATTGTTTTGAATGAATATTTCTTGGGTTAAGATCTTTTTTTTCCCCCCGAAATTCAGTTCTACTCTCACACAGAGGTCGTCCTGTTGTCCTCCACAGTGGAATTTAAAATGAAAAATATATTCAAAGAAATTTAAATTGTAAGGTGTTTTTTAGGCCCAAATAGACAGTATTTTATTTTATGTTCCTGTGTGCTTAGAATCTGAAAGTAAAAAACACCTTCAAATGTAATATGCAAAAAAATAGCCATAGTCCGGAGGTATGTTAACAATATCTGCACATTATTCCAGTTTTCCAATAATTAAAGCATTCATTACAATAATACCGTCATCCACCAGGTACATATTTCCTGCAGGCTCAAAAGCACTGCCAATAATTAGTTAAGCAAACCATTCACAAAAGTAGAGCATTTTCCTGAAGCTTAAATCAAATTAGTAGTGAGGTTCTGCAACACGCTGCCCACTCGGCTCCTCCGCAGACTCAAGAATGTTCTCAGAAGCAAGTCTTTGTAGTTGGTGCTCCCTGATGATGCCGGGCGCCAACAGAGCAGTGCAACATCCCTGACCATCAGGCAGTTGAGAGTCTTTGTTGAAGTTACAGGTCCCATCTTTCAGTTCAATCAACTGCCAGGCTTCTCTTTGTTGGGCCCCATGAACTCCACGCCGTCAATAGGGATGTCCTTTTCTTTGATGGCTTTCTATTAAGGAAAAAAAACAACAATCAGACAAAGGTTATCTAAATGATCCCTAGATTAGTTGTTCTAAATCTGTGTTAAGCCATTTAAAGGAACAGTTTTCCCAAAAAATCAATTTGCATACTTTCAAAACTAAAAAAAAGTGTTTAACTAAAGAACAACACACTAAACATCCCTGCCCAAAGTAAAAACTGTAAATGCTTTTTAGGTGAATTGTTAGGGTACACAATTCTAAAATATGTCTACAAAACATTTGGCCCTTTATACAGTATTTCTGACATGGTGACCAATCACAGCTCCAGGTGTGTTCTGATGAACTGAGGTGTTTGGTTTAATTTGAACGGTTAAAGGTGTTTAATTGTTGTAATAATGGGTTAAACTGCTGTAGCGTGAATACAGAGACATATTTAAGTGTGTTGGTTTTGTGACAACACAAAGATTCACTTGAAAACAGGCTGTTTTTATAGATTATTTTCCATACATGGACTGTATGGATGGGGGAGCAAACGTATCATTGAAAAGAGTATTTAAAAGCCCTTAATCTCTTGAAAGGCTTTGGAATCGCAATTGCACTAAATAACACTACCAATACAGGTATTATGTCCATATTGTGCAGCTCTAATGGTGTTTTCAGCTTCTTTGGGTTTGCATCAGAGCTAAAGTAGCTCTTTCAGTCAGGCGTAAACACACCACAGCACGCAATGTGAATATATGAGAGATGGTGTGTAAACTCCTCCTCTGTATTTAACCCATACACCAAGTGAAGCAGCCAGGGTTGCCAGATCTGAGCAACAGTTTCCAGCCCAAACTCAACGTAAAACCCGCCCACTTCAACAAAAACCAGTCCAAATCTCCACCGAGCAAAAAACTTATGTTGAATGTAAAAGTATAGACGTAGCCTGATAAAGAGCATGGCGTTATAAACAGTTTTATAAAAATAAACACAGAAAAATGCACAAACAAGCTTCCTTGTCAGCACAAAATTAGAACTATTTAGTCAGTCACGTGCAGTTTTTATAGAACGGATCTTACCTCGAAGTTAATTACTCTTTTCTTGAACTGAAGAATGTTGAACACGAATAACTGTGTACAGTCCATTAAAGCCAAACACGAGGCTGATACACGGAGGAATCAAATCCCCAACACTTGCTGGGGAGGTTTGAAACTGGCTGCAAAAGACGTAACACTTGGCACATGAGACTTTTGTGGCGCCAAATTCCTTCAAGTTGCGCTCGAATTTCTGTGATACAATACTTGCAACGAGCTTTGGAGTCATCCTCTGGCACAGGAGCAACCCAGCATTTTAGTTCTGGATAAGTCTCCCGTTCCTTTCTGTAAAGTTTTTTTTGTATTTTCCCCACTTCGGCATGATGCTATCTCTAGGTAAATCACCTCTCTGTGACTTGGTTGAACTTTT
>JBBPDC010000035.1:12443405-12454094 GCA_037974485.1 Hemigrammopetersius urotaenia
TACTAAAAACTGTTAGACAAAGCAGGAATGGTGTTCTCTTTATGCTCCATGACACAGTTGGACCTACAGAGGTACTTGAGAATTGAGATATATATATATATATATATATATATATATATATATATATATGTCCACTTGGAATGCCTTCTCTAAAGGCACCTTTCCAGAGGTACACAGGAACTGTGCTGTACATTAACCATACTGTGATGGTACAGAAGTTGTAGCACACTTTGATTTTCCAGTGTGTCTCCGCCTGGTTTTAGTGAGACATTTTCTGATCAGCACCGCAGTTGACCCAAGTTATTCTGCAGAGACACGTCTTTTTTTTAAATGTTTCTCAGCAGTCTTTAACCATCCAATGAAAAACTAACCTTGCTAACTTGTTTGTGTTATCCTGGTACACCTTCATGTTTCTCGTAGTGTTAAAGATACATTTGTTGGTGCCATAGAAAACTTGCATTGAAATTTATCTTCAGCTGTTTTTGCGTGAACAGTAAAATAAACACTTGCCTCTTTCCAATATTGTAATGACATTTTGACCAATCAAAAAGCTCGGCTACTGCTTGCTCAATGCCTGTGTATGTATTATTTAATTTTGCCTCCAGCTTAACTCCCTGCAGAATGAAAACACCTCTCTGAAAGGTCACGGGGCCAACAGCCTGTTCCACTCACAGGACCCCCAGCGGCGGGTGCCACCCCGAGGAGGTCGAGCCATGTCCATGTATGAGACGGGCTCAGGCCTTAAGCATTATCATCCTAGAGCAGATGGTAGCCATCCTGACCCAGGCGGGCTCACCCTCCAGCCCCTTCCACCCAATGTAAGTGCAGTCCAGGACAAAGACTGAAAACGTGCTCGAAGCCAAGTGGGAATCCCACAAATAAAGCAGTGAGCGGTACTGTTCAGTGTTTTATCCTGCATTTATCGTTTGGTTAATCATTAATCGTCATCATATCACTCTCATTGTGTAGAGTTCATTATTTAAAGAAATTGTTTGGCCAAAAATCAGTTTAACCCCCAAATGGAGACGATTCAAGTTTTTGATGTTTAAAGATTGCTTCTGTAGTTTTGCTCATTGGATGCTTAAGTGTCTAGCAAGTGGAAGCTAAAGTGTCACCAGTTGTCAATCAAAGTTCAGGCTGCTGGTTGTTCTTATTTTTGTATACCAGTATGTCTTGCAATGTCTCAAGCCATATCCCAGCACAAAGCTAAAGAAACACCAAACATGGTTTAACTGATCGTTCGCATTTGGGTTGAGTGGAAAGTTGTGTGAATAAGATTTTTTGCCAAAACGTTTCTTTAAGATTCTTCTTGCCTTTTTACATAAACTGGATTTGAACCCTTTCTAGATTGGGAAGGGTCCTTCCGTGGCCGCCTCCTCCTCCCTTCCCACCTTCCCCTCCTCCTTGTCCTGGTCGTGGGATGAGCGAACCCAAAGGGTGAAGTACTCGCTCACTGAACAGGCAGTCCTCCGTAAAGGGGGCCTCTCTACTGCCTGGCTTCCCTCCCTCCTCCCCCCAGCCCACCTCCACCCACTGCTTTAAACCCCTCTTGCAAATCTGCATGCATCCCATATATGCCCTCCATTTTAGCTCTTTCAGTCTTCTGATGGGAGATACAAGGCTGTTTGTCCCACTACTAATCTCACTCAAATGCTGCATTTGTGAGAAACACTGGCTAAGAAGCTGTGCTCACCGTTACACTCATCTGTTTAGTGCCGACACTGACTCGTGCACGTGTTTACCTTATTTTTGTCTGTTTGTTTTTTGTGGTTTTTTTTCTTTTTGCTTTAATTATCACATCCATGTGTGTTCACACTTAAAGCATGAGGAATGCTCCCCTCTGCTCAAGCCCTTTGCCTGGGCTGCTGTTAACACAGCCGTGTCTCTCTTGAGCAAGCCCTGTTGAATTTCTCTGAAATTTGATAGACCCTGTGATGGAAGCAGGCTTGGTTGTTATGAGAAGAGCTCTCACCACTCTTTCTCTCTCACCGCAGGGTTCCCGGGTGGAAGGCCAGAGCAGCGGGTCTGAGAGTGTCTATGATAACACACCCAACCACACAGATCTGGACAACTCTGGGTACGGCTCCTCAAATTCCACTTGTGAGACTAAAGCCCTATTCAGTTTGGGTTCGTTTTACCTGGGGAGGTAATTTAAGTGATGACCCACAAGATCCATGATTAAAGTTTGCATGTGACCATCTGTAATTGCCTGAACTCCCTCAGTAGTTCTAGTTTTGTTTGAATTTAGCTCATGCTAATGTAATAACGAACTTCTACAGGTGTGCACAGAGTAGATATGATTAACTTGGTTGTGTAGCATCAGTCACATTTGAATGTACTGTTTATGCCTAGTATTTTGTCTCATACAAAGCAGTCAGTCAAATTCCTGAGCCTCCCCTAGCAAAACTAGTTAAGACTGGGTATCCCATCCACAGTTTCCTCACACCAGACCTGTACCCACTACAATCTCTTGACTGTCACAGATTTGGGGTTTTCCTACCTCAACACATACAGTACAATCTCAAGGGCTTGATAATAAACTAATGATGTGACTCGGGGAAAACACCAGCATATGATGGACATATATGAACAACCAGTGTTAGGAATAAGGCTGCGCAATGTATTGTCTGTTAATCGATACCACAATAGGCTGCAAAACGCAAATAAACAAACAGCGTTTCAGACAAGGCACCCATCACAGCTCCAGGTGAATCAGTCACCCTCAAGGTTTTCATGTAATCTAACATAAGTCTCATTTTTGACCATTAAAGGTGTTGGCAAATTGGTGCGGAAATGGGTGGGGCTAAACTGCTGTAGCCAGAATGCGGATCTACAGTAATCCACCAGTTTTACGCGGATCTGGAGTCGTGGATTCAGTTGCACACAGATTTTTTTTTTTTTTGCGTAAATCCCCACAATAACGCGGAAACTGCAATTATCCTCCACCTTTTTTTCTGGGTGTTTTCGCACCTTGTCGCGTGTCCCAATACTTTTGTCCCGCGACCTTCCGAGTTTCATATCTCAGCAGGGAAAGCACTCACACTTCCATCTCCAGAAGACCTTTCCAACAAGCCCTCATTTGTATTTTTTGCCCGAGTAGATCAGGTTTTATTCCCCGAATACCGTGAGCCAGATCACATTCAGACGCACGTCCATCTTTAAATGCGATCCAGGTGTAAACTTTGGTCCTGGTTTTATGACCTCATAATCTATGATTTAAAATCAGGCTGGTTTTGTAGACTTTATAGACTTTTTAACTCTAGTGGTCTGATGATATGGGCCATTGAATATATTACGCATAGCAGCATGTTGTAGTAAAGTTGTAGTAATGTCATGCTGCTCATATCGTGCAGCTCTAATTAGGAACCAATTGTCTTAATTGCTGCTCTTCTTCTAGTCCAGGGTCAATGAATGTTCCCAGGACAGTGCCCTGGTTGGGAGAGGGGGCTATCCCCGAGTCAGGTGACCCTGATGAATGTGAGGCCGATCCAACGCTGCCCTCCACGGAGGACGTCATCAGCAAGACCGAACAGATTACAAAGAACATCCAGGAGCTGCTGCGGGCTGCGCAGGAGAACAAACACGAAAGGTAAAGGCATGCACATAGTCGTACAAACACACTGCATTGAATTTATTTGAACATAATGTGCATTCACTCATTTCCATGGGATTAAAATATTCTGCCAGCCCAGTTTTTGCTGCATACCAAAATTTGGAATACCGCAAAATGAAATTGTTCGTGGCATATTTTATTTTATTCATACATTCGAAACATACAAGTGTTTTCAATGCCTTGCTGTGTCCACTGCTCACGGTCACTTGTTCCAAGCTGCTCTATAGATCCAAACGTTTGTTGACACCACTTCAACTCATCCTGAAGGTTTCGTATGGAGCTCCATCAATCCAGAGAATGTAGTTCAGTATCTTGTGGAGCTTTATGTCCCTCTAGCTGATGCTGACCATTGGTCTTGGGCTCCTGTGTCTTGTTCTAATAGCATTCTTTCCGATGGAGATTATTCAGGCTGTTTGTGCAGCTGAACACTTGTGTCAGTCATTTGTGCACACTAAGGTAGCTCAGTTTACTAATGAGAAGTGGTGTCTCCAAGAGTTTGGGAATATAGTGCACCCTCTTTCCGTAACTGCAGTCTGTTTTGTGTTACAGTGGCACTATTTTGTAAAGCTATTACTCGAATAAGAAGAGGGGAAATTAAATCCAATGTTATATGCAGGCAGAAATTCTCTCCAATTTGTGCTGCTATCTTCCTTGTTTTCACTTCCTCGTGTGTGTGTGTGTGTGTGTGTGTGTGTGTGTGCGCGCGTTTGATGATATCCTAAACAAACAAATATAATAAAACATCAAGGTTAGAACAAAGGAATTGTCCTGACTAAAATTCCTTTTTCCAAAAGTGTGATGTTTTATTAAAAAGAAAGTGTTACTGAGTTAACACTTGGGTTTGTAGGTTCTTTACATATTTAATACATATGCACTACCAGTCAAAGGTTTTTTACACACCACAGGCTGTTGCCACATACACATGTATTCCGTAAACTGCTAATTTGTATCGTTAAGCATCAAAGTTGTTGAGTGAACAACTATTAATAAAAAATATGTCCAATAAAACGCATTTCCTTTAAGATAAAATAATCTGTGACCGTGCATGTCTGATTCCTATTAACTGATCGCGTGTTGATGCAGAGTCGAATTCTAGACTGTCCTATAAGTTTAAATGCAATTGTTAACTGTTTCAGCACTTAATAGCTTGATAAATATTTAACACTTGTCTGGTGATTCACATTATATTTGGTGACTATCTGGCTTAAAAAAAGAAAGTATTTTAGCAAACTGACTGAGTAAAATGTAAATGTTTGACTGGTAGTGTAGGGTGAATGTATGACCTCATGTCCTCACATTCTATAAAACAAACCTGTGTGTGTGATTCCTTCGAGGCAGCTCCCGCCTCAGTCTGGGCTGTTTCAGTGGCCTGCTGCCCTGCGCTGAGCAGGCTGAGCGAGTCTCCTCTCTGCAGGACTCTGCCTCCTGGTACTCCTCCCTCTGTCTCCATCTCGGGGACAGAGTCTCTTTTGTCTGCGTTCTGGGTGGTTGGGAGTGTGTCGGACGCCGCTGGCATTCAGAGTAGCACGCCCCATGATTATAACCACTAATCGGTTCGCGTTGTAGTCACTGACATTGCATTCACAAAAGCACATTTTGTGTGTTTTTTTTTTTTTGTTTTGTTTTTTTTTGTTCCCATTCATTGACTCTCACACTACCAGTCAAAGGTTTTTGCACAATACTTGTTCATTAATTTCATAAACTGCAGATTTGGGAGGTAGCTCAGTGGGTAGGATACTTGCCTCCAGACCAAGAGGTCATGGGTTCGAATCCTACCTTCAGCAGACCACCACTGGGTCCTTGAGCAAGACCCTTAACCCTAAATTGCTCCAGGGATAGACTGCCCCCTGTGGGTAGAGAATGAAAGTCGCTTTGGATAAAAGCGTCTGATAAATGCCATAAATGTAAATGTAAATTTGTATTCTAAGCACTGCAAGCTATTGCATCTATAAACAATTAAGTGAAAATGTCAAACCATGTTTCTTTTATAAGAGGAAAGAATCTGTAGCGGTGCATGTCTGTCATCCTATGAACTGGTTGTGTGGTGAGGCAGAGTCAAATTCTTTGCATTTTTAAATCCACTCCTTAACTGGTTCATTACACTTGTGTTGAGCGATCCACACTATAATTAGAATTATATAAGGCGGCTTTTTATGTCAGTAGTAAGACTTTTTCTAGCAAATATAGGCACTTAAATCATGAACTTAATATAAATGAATTTGTTAGCAAAAACTATTCGGTGTCATTTGAAATATTAAGGGAGTAACATAGGAATGTAGGAAATCTTAGCGTGTGCCAGACTTTTGACTGGTAGTGTATATTGCATTGATTAATTGAGCTAATTTGACTTGGCAGTTCGAAAGCATAGACTTGCGGATATCCAGCAGTTAAGCCTCACACAGCTTTGCTGACTCATTTGACCATGCATGTGTGTGGGGGATGGGTTTATTTGGTTTGGTTTTTTAATCTTCATTTTGCATCCATTAATGTTTTTGCTTTTTTTTTTTTCCTTTGTCATGCCACACCCATGAACATTAAACATTGCTGAGGCGTTTTAAATCACTAGGTACAGTTTGACAGTAGTTGAACAGTTTGATCAGACTGTCTGTTCCCATAAGCTGAGATTCAGTCGAAACATGCTGCACCAGACAATTTTTGTTTCACGAGGAACTGATACTAATGAACAGCATATTAGTGAGTAAATCACAGGAACAGGGTGAGCTCTGAACAGCTCCTAAGTAGTGTAATGGGGTCTAATGAGTATTGGCCCTGTTTATACTAGATCTTTTCTTATGCAGTTATGTTTTCTGTTAAAGGGAGGAATTTGTGGTGTTTTGAATGCTGATGGGTTTGTAATTAATACTCATACATTAAAATATTTTGAGTTTAGTATTTGACCGTCTTCTCCTGAGATATGAGAAGTGAAGACCAAGACCATGAGTGATTTGGAGGCTCAAAAATAGCCTTGATTTTGTAGGGTAGTAAATCAGGAAATGAGTACATATGTTTATTTGTGATAATACACCTCTGTCGTAACTTTCTACTCTAATTCCACGTTCTAATGTGTGAAAATGCTTGTTTTTCAGCATAGTGTGCTCAGTGCCCTTGCACATCTCCTGACCTTTTGGTTTCTCACTTGAATGGCTTTTATTGTCTCTCTTGTCTTTCCCTCCAGCTTTGTCCCATGTTCAGAAAGGATTCATCAGGCTGTGACTGAAATGGCAACCCTCTTTCCAAAGGTAAGGGAAAAGTTGTGTGTATTTTATTTTTATATATATATATATATAATATATAACTGTTAACGCATATTAATGCAGTTTTTTCCTTTTCTTTTGAAAGATTGTTGCTTGAAAGCATGCAAATATACATTTTGGCTGTTTTTTGTGGGTGTCATGTGTAAAACATGAATGCCCTACAGGAGCAAATAGCTTTGGTTTTATATTTGATTACATTAATGTTGAGATTTAGAAGAAATATTTCAACTGCAGTTGTGTAACTGCTGTTATAAAGCTCCTTGTTTGTTGTAAGTGTTTGAAAATCAAATGTTATTGCCCTTTTGTTCACATATCAGTAACTTTAAAAATAAAAGTGCACATACACCATTCTTTTAATTCATTATTTAATTTGTACAGCAATGCGATTTGTTGCCCAGCATATTCATTTATTTATATATTNNNTATATATGTGTGTGTGTATTAAATCCTTTCCTATAGAAGCCCCTTGTTTCTTTATATTTTGCTTTGGAATCGCCTATTTTATGCCTGTCAAATTAAGGAAATTGGAACTAATGTTTTACTGCAACAGACTATAAAGTGCCTTAAGATAGATAAAGATATTACAACCAGTCAGCATTCAGCACCACCAGTATACTGATCATCACCTGATAATCTGGAATCATCTGCACCTGCTTCTTCACTGCCTCAAGTTAGATGATATGCATGAATGGCTAATATTATCAACCAACTGAGATATGGGTATGACACCAAGAATGACAATGTGGTCCCACATGGAGGGTTTAAAGACTGAAACAAATTACATCATTCCAGTTATGTCCAAACCATTTGCTGTGGTCAGATGAACCATTTTATTTTATTTATTTATTTATTTTAGAAAGACTAGGTGTAGTTTCCTGTTACTCAGTAAGAGGTAACCCTGCTCGTCTCCACCTCCCTGTGTGATTGTGATATGTGATACCCTTGTATCTCTCCCCTCTCAGAGGCCGAGTTCAGAGATGGTGCGTGGGTCTCTGCGCTTGCTGACCTCCAGTGCCAGCCGGCTACAGGGCGAGTGCCACCGGGCCACACCGGCCGATTCCTGCCCTGTCGATGCCCAGCTGGTCACCCAGCAGCTCATCCAGTGCGCCTACGACATCGCCAAGGCCGCCAAACAGCTCGTCACGGTTACGACCAAAGAGAGCAACTGACCTGCCCGAGGCTTGGCCTTTATTCTATTCCAGTGATACCACCCAGATTCTGGAGTTCTCCTGTCTGGCAAATTTTAGTGCGTTCCCTGATCCAACACACCCGATCCAACTAATCAACTCAGGAAGGGCTTGTTAATTAGCTGAAGTGGATGTGTCGGAACAAGAAAAACACAAACACGAAGAGCAAAGGGGAACCACCGTCATCTTCATGTCAATACGGAGCCTTCGTCCACTATTACTTTTTTTTACGACAACAGTATTAAGTATTATGAAAAGTATTTTATGTTTTTTTTTTATTTAAAGGACTTGTTTAAAGGTTCTGTTTTTGTTTTGTTAACCAAATTTTAAATTATAACCTAATGTTACAGTGCTGAAACATAATGGCATATTAAAGTGTTGTTCAAGTCCACAGGCCGTGGGTTTCCGCCGCCAGGCAATGCGTAGCTCCGTCTGTACTGCCGTTCTGAGATCTCGCTGGGTTGCAGTGGTGCGGCTGCCATCTGACCATGTGGCCTCTCGCAGTAATAAAACCTCAGCCGTGATCTGCGCAGTGAATATTTAGTCCTCCATGCCTTTCTGCATGAAACACGACTTTAAACCCCATCCTGTAACTTTTAACAGATGTGTAGAGCGTCTTTTCCTGTATGCTTTAGTCTATAAGCTATTATACCTCACCTGTTTTTACATATGTATGTATACTATATATTATATACTATATACTCAACTGCTCTAACCTCCTGTTACCATGTCCCAGAGACCCAAATCACTGTCTTTAATACAGACATACATTTGGGTTTAAAACGAACACAAAACCACATTTATTTTGACTTCCCTCCAGTATTTTTGGTTAACAGTGGACAGAAGCATTTCCTACTATGGATTTTCTCCATTGCATTTATTTGTAACTGTGCTTTGTGCAATTGTGAATAGAGAATCATCCAAAGGATGTGTTCAATCGCTAACGTCTCTAACATCCACCAGCAGTTGCGCTTGTGATTTTTACATGTGGTGCTATTAGTTTGTCCTCGTATTATTCAGTACCTTGTATAATATATAAATGCTGCTAGCTGTCTACTACATATGCAACTAATAAGGTGGTGTTGGCTAAATCCCATCCCTTTACTGTTCCAAATAGATATCTGTTTAAGGCGCAGCGCTGGGCCATGTGGACCTCGTGCAGGAATAAATGAAACGTCGGTTTCAGTTCTGTGAAAACCTTGCCATTGAATATGATAATAAACCACACTTTATAACATCTGTGTCATGTGGCAGATATTACAGTGTACTTTTTAACATTTCTGGGTTTATATATACATTTGTATATATATACACATATACACACACACATATTCAGAATCAGTGTAATAACGTTCCGAGGCTGCTGCTTTTGAAGTAAACTGTGGGGTAATTCCATTAGAAATTTAGCTGGAATGGCCCTTTAATATTTACTCCCGGTTTGCCAATACTACCCTCCTTCAGTTCGTGTCCCACCTCCTAATTCGCATAGAAGATGCCGATAGGTTCGTTTTAAACACGCCCTTTGATGTCGCCCCTCCCGTTGGCTCTTTAACTCTACACCTGTTGAATATTCAACTCGAAGCCCCGCCCACCCTGTGTCCGTCTCCCAGCTGGCCGGGCGAGTGTTCCGGGTTGAGTTCTGCTCCTGGCCGACGCGCTCCGTGTGTTTCTCCGGGTTTTATTTTGACCTCCTGCCTGCAGAATGACGCTGCTGCTGGAGCACCAGTTCGCCCAGCTCCCCGACACCAGCGAAGTCTCCACGGGGGCGTTTTTGGAGTCCGTGTCTCATCTCCCGCCCTTCTTTGGTGAGTAGGTCTGGAGACCTGGGCAACTTCACCAAACAAACATCACTGGTGACGTCACTCCACCGTTATTACTACAGATATATAAACATGAAGAGCAACCTATAGTTGTTCTTAAAACCACACACGAGTGGTTTTGTCACAATTTAAGTACATTAAACAATTATTCTGGGCTCCCCGTGCCTTAGAATAAAGCTTATGAGACCCACCAGGTCCCCAGTGGTGTTACCTTAATATTAAAGACGGGCTTATTAAATATTCAGCAGCTGCGTCCCAAACCACACACCTCACACCCTGCAGTACTAAACAGTTGAGAATATTGTGTCCCATTTTCTACACACTATTTTATATACACACACACACATATATATATATATATATTAAACACATATTTTTTTTTTTGCTGTAGTACTCTAATGAATACCTACACGAATGAACTGCTACGCACCAAAATTAAACATTTAATTTTGAGGAGGGGGCGTTGTTTGGAGGGTGTGTGTGCGCGCAGAGGTCTGTCTCTGAGTGGTTCCAGGTGGAGAACGTGTGCGCGCCGGGCTCCGAGCGTGCGTGTGTCCGGGGTTGCGGGGTGTCCGTGACGGGTTCTTTGTCTTGGCATGGTTCCGGAGGTTATGCGCGTCTGCGGTGTGAATACTGGTGCGCATTTTGCGTACCACTGAGGTCTATTTGTATATATATATATTGTGTATTGAATAGAAAATGCATAACATCTTCAAACCTGAAAGAATCTCTGTCTTAAGCTATAAATAACTTGAATTAAAGGACAAAGCCTAACTAAAGTCCCGCCTCTCGCTCCAAACTCCTGCAGCTGTCGG
>JBBPDC010000035.1:12465272-12489131 GCA_037974485.1 Hemigrammopetersius urotaenia
ACACTACTAGAAGCTCCTCAAAGCTCATTATTGCCGTTTAGTTTAAGAGAGAAGCAGAGATTAGTGTTCTCTGAATTCTTCAGGTTCTGTAAACGCTGCAGCGTTTCTCTTGTTCTGATGTTTTATTTCCTTTACAATTTAAAGATCAATATTTATGTATACACACAATATGAGGTATTAGTGCCTTGCAGAAGTATTCGACCCTTCCATATTTTGTCCTGTTGTTTCACTTTTAAAGGCTGACTCTCAAAATGCAATGCGGTATTGGTTTCATGCACAGAAAAACGACGTTTGCATTAAGTATTCAACCCCTGCGCTGTGAAGGCTCCAGGTGTACACTGATTAAAGTTATTGCCCTAACAAGGACACAGCTGGCTGAAAATCAGCCCCTACCTGTAAATCAGTAAAAAAAAAACGTCACTTTTTCCAGATATAAGAATATCCTAATTAAACGTACCGTTGGTCAAACTGTGAATCAGAGGGGCCAAGAGAACTCAACGGAAATTAGAGCTGGTTATAGACGATGCTGGGTCGATTGTGAGGAAATGTTCTACAGTCGAGCTGAAGGAGGCCACTGTGAATGATGAACAGAAACCAGAGGCCAAGAGTGGCGGGAAAGAGGGCTGCTGGTAGCCTAGTGGTTAAGGCATTCGCCCTGTGATCAGAAAGTCCGGGTTCGATTCCCAAGACCGCTAGGCACCACTGAGGTACCCTGAGCAAGGTACCGTCCCACACACTGCTCCCCGGCGCCGTGTTCCTGCCGCCCCCTGCTTCACTTGGTGAATGGGTTAAATGCAGAGGAAGTATTTCGTGCTGTTCACTGTGTGGTGTGGTGTGTTCACGTATGACCAGATTGTCACTTTCACTAATAAAAAGAGCTCTGCATATGACCGCCATTGAGAAGGTGGCTAGAAAGAAGCCATGACTGTAGATAAGCCACATCAAAGCGCATCTGAAGTTTGACAGAAAGCCTCAGAGTGATGCAGGTAAATATGTGATGAGGTTTTTTGGTCAAATGAAACGAAATGATTGGTGGAAACCTCAATCTGTCTGTTCTTCTACAAACACCAGCATGTGGAGATGCTTTTCCTCAGCTATGACTGGGTTTCTTGTTAAAAATGAATGACGTCCGGATGGTGCAAAATACAGGAGACACGGCAAGACAGCCTTCAGTCTGATTAAAAAAAACAAAAAAAAAACTGGGCAGCTCGGCTTGGGAGAAACTTCACCTGTCAGGACTAGGAACCCAAGGAGTGGCTGAACAACAAAAACATCTTAAATTTTACAATGGGCACGAGCTGATTGGGGAGAGATCAGTCTGTAGCATCATCCAACCAGCCTGGAGAAGAACTGCCGGGAAGAATGGGGAATCATTCCCCTAGCTGTTATAGCAGCAGCATGTGTTCCTCTTTACCACTAGCCTGAAGGGTTCGAATGACTATGTAGGCCACATTTCTAACAAAGAATTTTGCCTTTGAAAACTCACTTTAATTGCATATTATTTACATGAGAGTTATTCATAATACTGACATTTGAAACACCACTTATCCATTTATTTGTAATACAATTATTAATACTGACTATTAAGGGGGTTGAATACTTTTGCACAGCACTGTACGGGCGAAAGGATAACGCATGGATTTCAGCACGTGTTGTAGCTGTGAGGATCAAGCAATGAAATGTCAGTACAGTGGCAACAATCATGCCTGGTAAGAAGATATGCTGTGCATGCAACTTGAATACCACGCAGGCTTTGCCAGTATTCAGTCGACCAGTTGGTGGCTGGAACTAATGGCAGCCTCACAGCCTGGTTTCCGTCAGCACCTCTCTCTCTCTCTCTCTCTCTCTGCTCCCTGTGCCCTTGAAGAGCTGATAAAAGAGGCTGAGGAGATGTGTGCGAGCTCAGGTCACACTGAAAGCTGATTAGCCCCTGTCCCCGGGGTGGATAAAGCCAGAGCAACTTCAATGCCCTGCCCTCAGAGGGTATCGCTGCTCTGCCTCTTCTCAGCCACTAGGCCCCAACTGCCACTCGGATGACAGACCCGGGAGCCAATAGTGTCACGGCCTCCGTCTGCCATCAGACACAGCCTGTATTTGGAGGAATAAAAGGTAAAACCTTCAGTCTTCTCGTTATGCGCCATTTACACAACCAACTGTGAAACATTATACCTGCCTGGCCACATAAGTGGCTCAGATATTTTGATTTATGTCTCCTTAGGGAATCGCGTTCGGGCCATCTTTCATGCTCCCAATGAAGAAGAAGAAGAAGAAGAAAAAAAGACGACAAATAGAGCAGATTTAGAAAAACATCCCTAAATTAGATTTATTGACAATCTTAATCGTGGAGGAGGTTTCAGACAGTCATACATACAGTAGTAAATAGAGTCACTGAAGCATAACGTGGGGAAAGGGCTTATCTGCCAACATTATAATTGCACTTTTTCAAACATCTAGCCCATCGTGTGCCATTTCACTCAAACTCCACTTCAAAATATTCCACTTGAATAAAAAGGAGGGAAAAAAAAAAAAGAAAAGATCAAATGACGAAACCAGTCGCGTATCTGAACGTCAGACACCCAGTAGTACCTTCAACATTGTACAGAAGTCTAAATGTCAATAAATAATAATGAATAAAATATGCAGAACACTGATGGAAAATTAATCCAGTTGGAACGCTCGTAAGACTTAGTCACAGTAACTCGCGCCGCTTGACATCAGGTCGCTGATGGAGCGGCTCAGTAGTGGACGCTTAAGCGTCTTCTCAGTCCGTCTCTCGGATTCTTAAGGCCTGTTATAAAAACACTGGACCTGCTACAGTAGACGACAATCAGCTAAAACGATCAACTTGCCAGCGCCGGGCAATAAACCACATTCTAGACCGCAGGTATGAAAACTGGGATAAAACCATTTTTGAAATGAGAAAAAAGAAGAAGAAAAAAAAAAAAAAAAAAACATTGGTCACAAACAGAAACAATAATAAACATTTATATAAATATGCCTGTCTACTAGTAGACACAAACATAATATAGAAAAAATTCAAGTTACTTTCAAGATGAAATGTTCCTACAACCAACCCATGCCAGAGTAATCTTCATAATTTTTTTTTATAACAGTGCAATTGAAAAAACTATTATGATTGAGTACTATTAACAGGGCTTTACAAATGTCACCAGGGGTTCGCTAGATTTATTTTTCTTTTATTTTTTTAATTCTCATCAGGTACAGTTTTGGAGTAAACAGCACAGACCTGAAGTCAATGTAACGTCCTGTAACTAGTGGGCAGTTAAAGAATTGCTTCTCGTCACGGATTTGGCAGCTAATCTGAAAAGTTTTGTTCAGATCGATTTCGGTCTGAAGTAAAATGGTACAATAAAACCAAAATCCCTGTTGGTGCAAAACAGTATGAGTATATGTGAGTACTTCTTAAAGTAAGTCCAGTTAACACAGGTGAAACTGCAACTCTGTGACCTTTTACTGTCAGTCAGGATTGCTGTTACCCTTTTAAGCTTTGCAAAGACCCACTGAGCCCTTAACCAATGGCACGCATCCACTAAAAGGCATGTCTGATACAAATCTATCACTTGTTGGCCTAATTCACAGTCCACCCCCCCACCCCCCCCCCCAACCCCACACCTCTGAAGCCCCCTATCTGAAGACGGGCAGCTGGATGTGCGTGGGCTGGTGCTCAAGAAGGTGCGGTACGGCCACGGCCTCATAGCCGCGGCCCAGCATGCGCTCTTTGATGCAGGGTGGGTGGATTTCGCTAATCAGGCACTCCAGAGACTGCAAGCTGCTGCTGAGGAGCGAAGCCTGGCACAGACCGCGACCAGGCAGCCCACAGCACAGTCCCGGGCCCGAGGAATGGTCGGCTGGGTACTGCTGCGGGTGGCGCTGGGCATGAGGGTGGGAGAGTCCCACGGAGCTCGGCGGCAGCTCCTGCGGATTGTAACAGTCGCTGTTGGGTGTGACGAGCACGCTGTTCCAGGGCGGCGCGAAGAACTGGCCTACTGAAAACTCGCCATGCATGGCAGAACAGTTTAGAGGTGAGGAGCTGACCTTGTCCAGCATGCTGGTCCCTGTGCTGAGTGCATGGGTCCTGTAGGGGAGCTGAGTTGTTCCTGCAGGCAAGCACACATCCGGGGACCTGCTAATGGCAGCTCTGCTGCTGCTGTTGGCACTGTACATACGCAGGTGGCCCTGCTGATAGTGCTGCTTCTGCTGCTGCTGCTGCTGCTGCTGCAGTTGTTGTTGCTGATGTCTCTGCTGCTTGGACTGCCATACAGCATAATCCATACTGTCCATGTAGCCTGAAGCTTTGGCCATATCAGCAGTCTGAGTGGGAAGCACAGCTCCCGAGTAGGCCAAGCTGCTCTGTGGGGGTCCCGCCATACTGAAGTTGGAGTCCGCCACAGCCGTGGCTGCTTGGTGAGATGGGCTGGAATGGACTTCTCCTGGCACCTGCAGCCCCTGGACATGAGAGGTCCTGGCCATCTGCCTGACCATGCTGTGGGCCATGTGGTCGGAGTGGGGGGCCAGAGCCAAGCTCTGCCCACCAGAAAGAGTCACAGCGGAAGCCGCTACCATGACGTTGTGAGGTGCAGGGATCTTAGGCACCTCTGGAGGCTTGCAAAGCTCCATGCTGTACGGTCTTTGCCTGTGCCTGTTGACTAGGCTGCCATTGCTCGGCAGTGCATAGGGAGCCACTGCCATTTGTATCGGTGACAGTTTAGTCCTCTTGCCATCCGAGCTCTTCACCACACCTTTGGTCACGGCGGGAGCTTTGACAATGGCCAGCAAGCCTTGGTAGCCCCCAGAGTAGGGGTGGGAATAAGGACTGAAGCGCTGGCCCGTGGTGTCCAAGCCATTGACAGTTCGGCTGATTTGTTTGTGCTGTGGGACCCTTATGTTGGAGGGGAAAATCTTGATGGATAGTGGACTGTCAGCCGTCTTCTGTGCATAAGCGTCCAGCTCGGCAGCAGAGGGGTACCGCGAGCCCGGCATGGAGCTCAGATCACCTACAAACAGACACAGGTTTTGTTAGCAAGGCAGGTAAACAGAGCGAATAACTCTGATATGATTAAGGAAGCACCTCACCAAAGCGAAAGCTCTACAAACGTGAGGCATAGCTGCTCAGATACAAATATGCAGGGAGCTAATATGACAAACACTAAGAGCAAATTAGTTTGAGTATATCCTCCTGCTACAGCCCGGCTGATAATACACAAAGCTCACCTAAGAACGTACACAAAAACAAATATCTCCAATTGAGAGTTTTGCTGTCTGACAAAGCTGATCGCGCTGGCCTGCTCAGCAATAAACACAAGAAAATGATGAATACTGGATGAGTAAAAATGATCAAGGAGCAGACATAAGACAAGAAAAATTGTCCAATAAAAATGGAGATATTGGAGTGTGTGCTCTATCCCATTTTTTCTCCCCCCTCCTCACACGCTCTTCCTCTGCCTCATTTCCTCTTGTGGATGTTCATCCTTAGACATCTGCATCTTTCTAAAAACTCATTTTGTGGAGGGAGACACCCCAGGCAATGTTTGATCAGTGCATTATGAAATTAATTTGGTCTTTCTTCAGGACAAAATTGGATTACCCTGGGAAATCAAGAAAGAGATGAGGAGGGGGAGGGGGGAGAAGCTAATTTTGTTTCAGTGGCTTGAGTGGAATTCATTTCATGCCGTTTGGCTATGCAACCCACTCAAAAGGTGCTCATATAGGAGCGCAAGCAAGAGCTGGAGATCAGAAGGAGAAAGAAAAGAGCTAGTCACACCAGGATGGAACAACGCTTGATCATTTCTTTAAAGGCACCATCAAATTGAAACATCCATTAGTGGATGACTATTAGGATTACAAGAATTACGCAGATATTTTACAGGCAAAAGTAATGGCAATGAAAAATAGAAGGTCTATAGAAGGTCTATTTTTTTTGTATTTCAGTCAGTAACTATGCTATACTAGTTCTACAGCTGAACAGACACAAGACTGAGCTCTGGAGCAGTTTCTAGAGTAGCACCAGTGCATGAGCCTAACCTGTGTGCGGAAGTCTAATAAAGGAAAATGGCAATCTCCAGGGGGACCTGCGTTCAGTGGCGTATGGGAAAGCTGAAGGGACAAACCAAGATTGGATTTAAACACCATTATTCAGGCAATTTCATGGCTGTTTAGCTTGCCGCAACAAAGGAAAGGCAGAAAAAGTGTTCCATTTCTACGCAATAAATCTGTCGGCAGAAATTACGACCACTCCTCCGAATGACACCTTTATGGAATTTCTGACATGAAAAGAAAAGTGCTGAAATTAAGCAAGATTACTCTACAGTCAGCGATCCTTCGCAGAAGCCAAGCAGTAGGGTCCGAAAAATAAAGAAAAGACCCATAAAACAATTCAGCTCTTACTCCAATAACAGAAGCCATTTTAAGTGTCTGCTCAACCATGCGACGGCGAGCTCACTTGTTGTTCCTGTTCAGGATTGATTTGGGAGTTCATTTCATTTTCAGGCCCACAATGAGCCTCCGACTGTGAAAATGATTCAATCTACAAGATCCACCTCATAAAGGAAATAAATTGGGTGTTTAAAATGGAGGAAAGAGGAGAAAGGGAGAGGGCCATCAATGCATCTCCCAGCTCAGCACACTGCCTGCAGTCACACGGTGCTCACCAGGGGTCATTCATCACAATGAAGCCGCAGAACTAGACAGACAGATGGGCAGGAATTTATATGTCATTGTTAAGAATCTGTGAAAGACCAGTGGAGGTAACAGATCACAGGAGTCAGGCCTGTTTGACACGGCTGCCTAAAACGGTAGAAAAACGCGCCGCTCTGCATCACTGCTTTGTTCTGGACTCGTTTCAAATTGGCTTGCTGTTTAGGAAACGCCTCGAGTAGCTTAAAATGTTGATGTGCCTTCAAAGGACTTTGCACCTCATAAATTAAAGGATTAGAAATGGATGAATTTCACACACACCCAACCCACTCCCTTTTTGGTCAACTTTATTTTTGCTTTTCTGGTCTCTGGCCCATTCTCTGTGAGCAGCTGGTTGAACCAGTTTTCATTGGTGGTTGGGGAATTGACCAAGTTGTGTTTGACCTTTGGGTGGTTGGGTTTGCCATTTGACAGGGGAGGGGGGCTATTAGTATTCTGACCCTGAGCACCTAATCACACGGAGCAGCCTAATTGCCAACCTCCCGGAACGTCGCATTATCAAGGTCTGCTCCGAGACGAGAGCAGAAGTTAGCTTCATGCACATCACTAAATTCAAAATGTTATTTGTTGTGTCTGCTTTACCCAGGGGCATTTCAGAGTGCTTACTAATTTACACTGTGTAAGCCTTTTAAGTGGCTTCCCCCCCGCCCCTTGCGTTAGGACTGCCTGAGGTGGGACACTTGGGATTCAGACGTGAGTGGTCTTGCGCATGCAAGGCCATTACCTGGAACTCCCAGCACTACGGCAGAAGGAACGGTGGATGAACACATGCTGCTTGACTGCTCAGCTCAGGGAGGCAAGGTCAAGCCTTCGATCAAACAAAGCTCTCAAAAGTGACTTCTATTACATTAGGTCGGCCCTGGAGGGAAAGGGGGGGAGGGCGAGTGGCTCTGAAATCTCAATTAACACTCAGCTAATTAACTGCACACGCGCCGTGATACAGAATGAACTCTTTTAAGTAGGGCGATAACAAGAACAAACGGGCATTGCGAAGGGAAAGGAGGGAAGGAATAGATGATGTAGGACGGAGGAGGACTGTTTTGACAGAGCGTTTTATTACTGTTCTGTTCACACCGATTGGTCAAAAACAGAGCCGACAGAACAGACAGAGCAATCTTCCTCAGAAAAGGGACGACACCAACGTAAACAGCCCGTTTCTTAAGCGTTATCGGCACTAACCCCTGGACAGAAGCCATCTCCCTATGAACGCACACAAAGCTTTCAGCCCCAGTAAGCTGCCTAATCTTTTTCCCCATGGTTACACTTGAAGCCGTTCCCCTCGGATCAGAGAGGAGACCTTATTGTTTTAGAGCCGTTTGGGTTAATCAGTGATTAACTGGGAAAACAGCCGAGGCTAAAAAAAGGGGCAGCACTCCCTCGCTAAATTTCCACCGGGCTGTCAAACCCAACAATCAAAGTACAGGTACACACACTGGTTCAATCATGGGCCTCTGGAGTAGCTCACCAAAACTTCATCCACACGACTGACACATGACCAGCTGGGATCTGGCACACATTACATTAGGATGAAGCTGAACGACGGCTGAGAAACCAACCAAGACAGCCTTTTGGCTTAACTACCTGATATTTACCCCACGAAGCGTAACACTAAGATTTCTGACAGCACCTTTTATTGAAAAAATATATGAATTAGCCTCAAGTGTTGAGGCTCAATGCTACTTTCAGATATGATTGATTGGTGAGGTAAGTGGGGGTGTAACGATCAAATCATGATTCAGTTTAATGATTCAGAGCAAACAGTTAAACTAGGACCGAAAAAAATTCAATGTTCTTCCAACATTTATAATGAAATTTTAATAAAGAAAAATTCGATTCTGGTACAATTTACTAACGAAACTACAACTTGAAGTTTGTGGGGCTGTGGGGGGAGTTGCTTTTTGACAAATGTGCTGGTCTGGGATTTACGCACTTTCAACCTTATAAATAATGCAGAAACATCAGATATTACACATTCATAGGTTGCATATTCTCCACAATGTACTGTCACATGTCCACAATGGATACGATCACATTTTAGAAGTGAAAGATATTTCGATCCCTTGTTACACCCATAATAATAAGCATTAGTTTTATGATTAGTATAAGCTGTGTAATATACAAATACGTGATAAAGAGTTTGCAGTTCAGCAGCAGTAAAAATACAAGCCAATGCCAAACAAACAAACAAAGGTCCTTGCTACCTTTTTGGCCTCACACTCTCAATTCATTTGTTGAGTGATTCAGCAGTGTTCCATTAGTACCGCAGAGGATTAGCTGAGTGGTTAAAATGCTGCAATTAAGGCAAATATGTAGGAGGTAGTCATCCTCTTCAACACAATTACATTAACTAAAACACAGCAGGCCCAAATGCAGCAAGTCGTATTTTCAACGCTCACCGGATCAGAGGGTGTGTTTAGCGGGAATATCTCTCCGCCACTACACTTTCACCACGGTGCCAAACATGGTTATGGAGTCCTGGGAAGTTTGCAAGGCCACCGACTAACTCCCCCAGGAGAGCCATGCCCTTGTGAAGTGTTCCCAAGCTTTCACAGAAAAAAAATGCTGCAGGCACCCCCATTATTACCATCAACCGACATTAATGCTAACCGACAAGAATCCCAAAGCAGGCATCCGTGTGTGGAGGCGTCACATTACAGTAGAAGGGTGCTGAGGATGCAGACCCTTTCACATACTATTTTAGGTTATTGCTAGTAGACTATACGTGAGGATGATAGTTCTAAAGTAACGCCAGGGTTCACTAGTAAACACTAGAACTCACCTGCCAAAGCTGATTTGATTGGATGTCTCTGTACTGGACAAACGCACCCCTGAACACCTCATCAGCCCCTCTTCCTTCCTTTGAGCCCGTTTCTGTGCCTTGGAGTTGGACAATCCAAGAACAGAATAACCTCAGGGGGTAGTGCTTATTTATCTGTGCTCAGAGAGTCAGGCACGGATACCACTTTACACAAGTGTCACTTTCCATTTGGCTCAGGCCTGCCAGGCCGTGTTGGGGAACGTGCATACCTCGTAGGGACTCCATGCAGGCCAGCAGCGTGGGAAAAAAAGGCCTGCCTAAACAGCCTAACCAGAGGCACAGCGCTTCCCACAGTGGCGTTCCCATTACTACTCATCCGTATGATAAGAAGGGCCACATAGCACCCTCGCAGTTTTTCCACTCATCTCCACATTCCTCTAACGACTGGGTGTGTGACATGTTCCTTCAATGCTGCCTTGATACTGCAACTGAGCAATAGAAGATCAAACTGAATGTGAATAGTTGTCTTCATCTCAACCACTTTTACCCTTCAAGCTAAAGTCAGAACTAGTGTACATGCCTTTGACAAGCAATCTACAGTGATTAGCCTACTCCTGACTGTTTGCAATTTCCTTCCGTTTGAAGTCAATGTCGTTTTGATTTGTCCTCTAGGATAGCCATGGTGGGAGCGCTGTTCTGTCTTAAGGAAAGTTAAAGGCTGGCTTCCTGCTCTTCAGACAGAGGTGATAAAGAGGTTACACAAAAAGGTTACATGAGCAAAGTCCCAAGTTCTGCCTCACATCTGTGGTGCCAACAGCCACAACATGTTGCCAGCAGTTTGGCTGACTGATAAATCCTCAGGGCAACGCATGGTCCAGGAGTTGCTGAGGCAGACATATGCAGTGTATATTCCTTACAATGGGCTCCCTTCCAAATAACAGATATGACACATGCCTCTAGGCACTTGCAGCTCCAACAATTCATCAACTGTATTTCACTCGAAGCATAAACCCTCCAGAGACTGAGGGGGGATAGTGCATTGTAGAGTATTCAAACAGTGTCAGCAAAGGAAACTCCAGGCTCATTGCTGGGTGGAACACCACCTAAGCCCCAGAACGCCCAGCCCTAGACATCCTAAGCATGTCTGCGTTGGGGTGTGTGCAGCATGGCATGGGGAGGGGCTGTCGGAGCGCATCAGGCTCCAAGTGCTGCTGGGGCCTGCAGGTAAACAGGAGGGAAGAGAAGGAGGGAAAGAGAAAGAGAGGGAGGGAAAGAGAGAGGCGCCCGAGGCTATGCCTGCGGCAAAACAGGGCCCTTCTGTTCCAGCATTTAGCAGACAAGTGCTCCACTGATTCCAAATTAATATTTAATAACACGGCAGACAATGAGGTTTTACCCCAGCTGGATGTGGGGAGTGTGGAGATTTGCTCCAAGCCTCCTACTGGAACATAAAATCGCATGCTTTCAGCACTGCGCATGTGGAAGAGGCACTACGGAGGACTCATTTGCCGAAAGGTCAACTTGCAAACTCTCTTTGTATCTTCAGAGCAGCTTTTAAACTCTGTTCAGTACAAGCGTCATTATGGAACCAAGAGTTGGTTTAAAATGCGCAGTTTATCTAGTCCCCAACCAAAGGCTCATCATCCTTGTGCTTCATAATGAGAGATGATGTAAATAACACACAGAGATCAATTAGGGGCACACGGGCAATTCCCAAGCAGGCTCTTCACGAGCAAATAATCAGTGAATAATGATCAATGTCCACTGGATTCAGCGGCTCGCAACTTACCAGGACGACAAAATGCGCTCCGGTTAATTGTGAGCGTAATGCATGCTGACAGTAATGATAATTAACAGACTCTGAAATCCATGTTTATGAAAATCACTCTGAACTGCTTTTACAAACCCAGACAATGTGGATTTAATAATGTGGAGGAGTCTTGAGGGGTTGCGCACACAGTGCAATGTTACTCTGGCTCCACAATGTGAAGAAATTAGATCAATAGTGTATGATGTGTGGACCTGTGAAAGTCCAAGTTGCCCTTAGCGACTGCGCAAAACTCACAATTAGAGAAAGGTCAGAGCAGATTCTACAAGGTTTGGAAACATGTCTGTCTCCAGCACTGCCTTCCTTTACAAGCCCTCATACACAACCCACGACGATGAAGCAAATCAGCCTCCTTTGACTTGTATATGCTTTGAGAACGGCGATGCAAAGGGATCCGAACTGCATATAGAGCAGATCTGAATCATCCCCTGGTTCTCCGAAACACACTTTTAGACTGTATGCGTCACATCAAAGTGACTAGTGCAGTTCTTCCGACATCTTTCCCCAGGGGAACGAGACTTCATCTCTGTGATGACAGCTGGGCTGGAGAGGAGGCTGTGGCAGGTTGGAGTCCGCCCTTGGAGAGGGAAGGCACGTCAGCCTGTGCTCTGCAGCAGCACTGATCAATGCCTTCATGAATTAAATTAAAGACGGTGCGATGGGTGTCACTGATAAGGGGCATGGGCAGGATTCAAACTGATCTGTGCTGGCGATAAACCCAGAACTCTCCGGGAGCTGGGAGAGGCCAAGGTGAACTTCCCCTCTGCCTCGCCTCTTATCTACTTTTCCAACAGGGTCACCACTTTAGTCTGCCATTCTTCCCTCAGAACTGGAGAGGCCTAATTAAGGCAAATTAATTCCAGCAAGTAGCCTAATTCATTAAGCTATGTTTTGCATCAGAGAGCCCTCATTTTTTAAAAAGGGCTTGTATTCAAGTACCCGCCATTAGCATGAGAGGCATTGCTTGCAGAAAGCGGCCAGCCTATGGATTCCATATGAGCATGGTCTAGTTATCTATATAGGTTAGTCTAAGCGGTCTTTTCTCGGAGTTCCAGAATGAAAACGTATCCACTGTTCTCAGTTCTAATGGATGAAAATCCATCGTCTAGATGGAGGATCCATCATCCACTCAATACGCTTAAACCATGAAAATCAAAGGTTAGGTTACCTCTGAAAATTGAATTTACTTTGGTATTTTTTCAGTACCTCGCTCCAGTAAACCTTTTTTCGCCCCCGCCCTTCCGCTCTCTTTCTTTCCTCTCTTGCTCTCTCCCCCCTCATAAAAGCACCCCCTGCCACAGAGCCTTTCCATGCTGAGGCTGGGTTTGCCGAGATTGTTCCAACACCTCTGGATAAAGGGCTAAGCTCCACTTCAAATCCTGAGTTATTGCGGCCAGAGGGGCCTTCTGGTCCTCTGGTTGGAGAGGTGACAGACGGGGCTTTCAACTCCCCCACATCACACACCCTTCTTCCAACTGCAGGTGACCATGCAGAGAACAAAGACCTCACACGAAGATGCCGCATCATGTCTGGGACCAGTAACGAACTATGAAGCAAAGTAAAACTCTTCCCCAGAGCTGTTCACTACAGTTTTACTAGCTGCTGCTTGTCACATGTGGAGCCTAATGACCCACAAAACCCTGTGTCCCCTAATGCTTACTTTTTTGATTGATGGGGGTGTCCAGGATCTTGCCAGCACACACTGGGTGCTGGGCCGGTTGGTTCTGCCTTCTCTGCAGGCACGCCAGCATGGTGCAGCTTTCGGCTCTAGGGCTGGGAGAATCCTTGAGGAATCTGCGGGCAAAGCAAAGGACAGTCACTTCTTTGAATCTGATCTGCAGCACCACATCACAGTCAAGCAAGCCTTGCTGCCCCCATCACAAATTTGACAACATACACAGCATACTCTGACTGGAATCAACCCATCCATACGCTTTCACTCCTGCACAGAGGATCCTGAGAAACATATGTACACACATACACATTTATTTACAAGCACATTTGTTTTTATGTATATTATAAACGCACATACAAATAACACATATATACACACACACACACACCACACACACAGTATATACAGCTACAAAAAAAATGCAGCCATGTGTCTTCTCTCATTTTCTTTCCAACACATCATATGTTGAATGTCTGTTCATTTAGTTGCACAGGAACAAAGAATCAAGTAGTGACTCAGCGTGCGTTTGTCTTTTGGTGGGATTCGGTAGGAGTGAGGTGCATGCCGAGCTGATGACGGCACTAATCAATCTCCCAGCATGCCATAAATCTCACCTCCTCCCCGATTCCCGCTGCTAAGCTATATAAGGAGATACATCCAGGGGCAAAAACTCACAGGGGTAACACAATGCCACCACAGGCTTAACAATCTAAGCTCCCAACTTATCTCTATCAGAGACCCCCCCCCTGAACGAGGGGCATCTATCTAGATGTCCTCACAAATCAACTACTCACCTTTTTCATTTGGGGTAATCTTTTAATGGCTGATGTTCACTGCGATGTGACCTTATGCCTGTGTCCGGCTAATTGCAATATACTTCATCCAATTACTTTCTATATTACCAAATCAATCTGCCCTTATGGGTGAGCGAATGGAAGTGGCTGGCCTAGTTCGTAGACTGTAGGCTAATTACGGCTGACTTCTCATATCCATCTGTTTGTTTGCTCCCTCCCCCTCTAACAAAAAAAAAATCACTCTTTGATTCATCTCCCGTCCAACATAGTACTCTCATTTTTCGTAGTTCCACGGGGCAGCCATCTAAGTGAGTTCCTAACTGGAGGGGACTGCGCAAAAGCCATCTGTATAAACTTGATTACCTACACCTCAAAGGATAAAAGAAACAGCCTGGCTTTCATTCTCTCGTCAGGAGCCTGGAGAAATCCCCCACCCCACCTTTTTTTTTTTTTACCCAGTAAACACAGAGAGTCTCTCAAACCACACAGCCGATCTCTGATCACAGACAGCTGAACAGCTAAAAGCCTTTCTCTCGACTATTTTGTGAGAGGACCAATTTCACAACAAGGCTTCCATTACTGCACATTTGTCAAAAGAAGACACAGGTTTGGGAAGGGGGGGCTGGGTAGATGGGTAGGTAGGTGGGTGGGTTAGAGAAGAGAGACAAATACAGGATCTCCCGGGAAATGCCTGCACAGCTTTATCAACAGGAAATGAGAGACAATTGTGAAACTGCCATCCATTACTCTCGCGAGTGGCTCAGGGATAAAAATGCATTAAGACGCTTTTTCCCCCCTCGTTTCTTTTTCGAGGGGAAGAGCAAAGTGTTTTGTTTATGAGGACAAAAAAAAAACTATTCAAAGGAGGGAGTGAATAAGAGTAGGGCAGAGGAAGAGAAGGCCAAACAAAAGGCTGCACCAAACCTTCTGGCGTATCCCGTAATGCTCGGGTTCCATCCCTGCTCCTCGCTATTAGCGTAGCTTACTTTTCGCAAGCGCTCACAAAGCCTCGCCAATCGCGAACGGCCTGGAGAAAAGTGCTCCCCGTTGGCCACGTAATGTCTCTTTGAATGACAGCCAGTCCGTCTCCTTAATTCTATAACACCAAATGGCCTCGAAAGCTTCTTTCTCCAGAGGACGCCATTCTTCATGGGCCTACGTCATGCGTCACAGCTCCAACTTTGAGTTGCGGTGACAAACTTTGAGCAGCAAGGACAGCAAATCCTTGCCGCTTCCGTGGCATCAGTCCCGCCGATAAGAGCGCTTATCGGCTGCGATGCGGCCTAGCGAGGGCCTGCCAGGGAGATAAGGGTCCTGCACACCACTGCTGATCTTTTGTCTCCCAAGGATTTCTGATAAGATCCCATTGGCAGACAAATTGTCCCCTCTATTCTGGTATTTTCCCCCCCTCTCTTTTTCATCTCTCCTCAAGCCTGGAGGGGAGCTAGATGGAAAGTGTCTAATTGTACATGCTACAGTGCGTAGCTGGGAACAGAGGAGTGTGTGCAAAGATAAGGTCATGTTGCAGAGGGAAAATTGGGGGCTTCTTGGAGAAGCGTTTGGGGGTTGGGGCGACAGTAGCTTTATTCACTTATGCCCACAAAGGACAGAATATTGAGATCCTTTTAAATCAAATCTTATCCGTGTAGAATCCCTTTGAGAGCAAAAGAGTAAAACCAATGGATTAGGCACGGTAAGCTAATTGCCCGACAAGCGAAAACAAAGCGGCGGCATACATTCGTTCAGCAAAGTGGAGCTGGGAATAAGCTACAGAAGTTAGTCACTGTAACAGACCTAAGCATATAGAGCAGTTTAGGCTGGAACAACTTGTGTAAAAAAAATAAAATAAAATTAAAAAAAATCAGATTTAGTGTTGTCAACATACACACTCACTTTCACTAAATTAAATGAGACGCATTTGAGGTGACTAGAGGTACAGGGCAGAGATCTAGAACCAAACCTAAGCAGCTCATGAAATATCTATTCATTTTTTTTTTTTTTAGAAGAAAGAAATCTTCATCGTTATTTTTGCTTCCTTGAATTGATTCTAATGTTAACTTGTGTTTTTGCTGGCAGAAGAAAACTCACCACTAATGCAAATGGCTTCATGCATAGGTGCACAATACTCTGTGTGTGTTTATATGTATATGCATATGTGCTGTCATTGTAAATAAGACAATGTTCTTCAAGCCTTGCCTGGCAAAACAAAGATTATGAGTGAATATATAATGTTTTTCATTGTTTGTTTTCTTATAATACCTCCTGCACCTGAAGCCATCTTATATTGCTGAGTAAAATCAGAATAAAAGCAGCCCTGGTACCACTTCACTCCAACTGAAACACACACACACACACACACACACTTACTTCCCACTCAGCTTTACAGCTCTCAAAATCCTGAGTTAATAATTAGATGATAATGAAAAAGGTTTAAGCCAGGCACTCTTTCACTCATTGGGCTGGATAGGATTAGCATGAGAGTGCTATGGTAATTTCTTCTCCTTCCCCTCGGTGTCATACTGGTGACACCCCAGGGGAACAAGCCAACAGTCAGTCAGTCAGTCAGTCAGAGCACTCGGCATGATAGCAGAGAGACAGTGACGATATATTAGGGAGTTAACTGATCATGAAAATATATTACAGCTGTATTTCATGGAACACCACTCCCATGCAGCATGTTTAAAATTTCTTGTCAAGTTCCACTCGAGAGACATACAGCTATTAGAGTTGCCTTACAATGTTAATGCATCTCTTATGCCATTGATCCAGAAATTTAGTCCAACGGCAGAGTCCAATAACTCAAACAAAACCGCCTTTACTCTACGAGGGAGAACGACTGCTATATTTTTATAGGCTGATTTAATCAAAATGTTGTAATATGGCTGAAGCCGTGCATCGGGTTTGCATTGACTTCCTTTTATGTGTCTTGCAGGTCTGAGCTATGAGGAATGGAGTCTACCCCCACCCCCACACCCCCTTGAAATCCAATGGCTCGGTCTGCGGACTCTTCCAAATCAGTAACTCTATTATGAATGACAGCGATGAAGGAGAGGGGTGGCCGCTCCGCCACCTCCTCCAGCAGGAGCCCCCAGTATGACGCTGGCGGTCCGGCAGCAGGAGCGGGGGGTTGAATGCCACATCAAAAGCCTGCGTTTAGCCGCGGTGAATGCGCTGCTGTGAAGAGGCTATGGCTGGCCAGCGCCGCCGCCGCTCCGCGCTGAATGGCCTCCCTTCTCTGTGGAAATGGGATCCTCTCCGAAACTGTGAAAAGATAGCAGAGCCATTTCCCCCCCACCACCACGCTCGGCCTGGGGGCTGCCAGGGGAGGCAGTTTGACAGACAACGGCGGCGGATTCATCTCTAAAGCTCCTCATGCATTTTTAATGGAATCTATTACTTCAGGATTAGGAGATAAGAGACCAGGCCCTGGTTAAATTTTCTGATAGTTAGCATAATTGGGATCAGAGGCGCAGTAGAGAGACAAAGATTTTTCTCCTTTTCAAACATGGATGGGCTTTATAACCTCTTAACCAAGTGCACAGGTGCCTCACACAAAGGAGGCTGAGATAAACAGCAATGCGCTTGTTCAAATTAGCATTAAAAGCCGTTTTAAAGAAAGCTAGGGGTTACAACAGTGCTCCCATTTCCTCTCACCTGTCTGTGAGGTGTGAATGTAAATATATATGACACCAACTGAATTAACTCCTACTGCAAAGCACTACTTCACTGCCAGTTTTCTCTGCCTGTATACCGTACTTACAGCCATCATGTGAATTTAATGTCTTTCTGCTAGCAAAGGGAACATTAGAATAAATGCGAACAAGAAAGCAGTAAAAAGTATCCAAATTTGGTTTGTTTGTTAAAAAGAGTAGTGGATCATTTGTGAGCTGGTGAGGAGAGCACTGGTTTGGTTTCAGATTTCTCCTCGGTTCCTCCAGCCGTTGTTTGGGTTTGTGAAACTCCATCAGCAGCTTCTGGTTTAATTTAATGAAGGACCGATTGAGACAGACCAGGTCTCTGATGTAAACTACAAGTAATACTGGACTACCACAAGGAACACACTGATATACTGAACATTAAAAATCACTGGTTACTGTATAATGCAGTTTATATTCTTTTTTTATTTAATTTAGTATATTTAGTGATATTAATGTGGGAAAAAAAACATTTTAAATAATGTTTCACAGGGGGCAGGATATCTGCTCACTACTGTAGTCTGTAATGTTCCCAGAAGTGTTTTCTTCCACTAGGCCTTTACACGCATGTGGGTACACAGAGCAGAACTGGCCTGTCTGCTCTGCTCCGCCCAGGCCCCCACCCACCGGGCAGGGAGGGCAATTCATTATGCTGTTAAGGGTCACTGGTTCCTTCAAGTCATTAAAAATGGTAATAAAACACAGAACTCATGAAAAAGATTGGCCAAATGTTTCCCGCAGGGTATTCACACGGGAAGAACTTTTCTCCCCTCCACCACCACCCTCACCCTCCCCTCTTAGGCCTAATGAACAGCTTGGCACAGAAGGACTCGGAGGAACCGACGAGTTCCAGGAGAAAATGGACTTTACTCAGCACGCTAATCCAAAGTGACCTCCACCTGCTGCCCATTCAACGAGAGCAGGTTAGAGCACTTCAGCCTTTTTCCAAAAGCAGGAGAAATCATTACCGGAGACTTACATAATAGTACACTGCTGTAAATGAGTTGCGGCTTCCTTTCCCCCTCCCTCTTTCGTAGCAAGAAAAACAAGAAGAAAGCGGCTTGAAATGCTTCTGTAATCTTGAGTAAACACCATGCGCCACCCCCACCCCCCGAACATCTACCTCCCCGAGTCCCATGCCCCTTAGCCCCATTTCACCCCGGCTTCTCATCCCATAAAAATAAAAAGACCAAT
Source organism: Hemigrammopetersius urotaenia (assembly GCA_037974485.1). Taxonomy (NCBI): domain Eukaryota; kingdom Metazoa; phylum Chordata; class Actinopteri; order Characiformes; family Alestidae; genus Hemigrammopetersius; species Hemigrammopetersius urotaenia. Next base: position 12,483,931 of record JBBPDC010000035.1, read on the forward strand.
TAGGCAGATTTCAAAGGATGGCAGCCAGCCTATAATTACACACGACATCCTTAGGAGATAAAAGGTGATTACTGTGGATGCAGGGTGGGGGGGGGTGGAAATTGCTTAGCAACCAAGAGATTGACATTATCCCTGTAAGTGGAGCCGGGTGACCATCCGTCCACTCTCTGAGGTCACTTAACCTTCCCCAAGCTGCCTTATCTCAGCCCTCATTTAACACACGGTCTCATTGCATCGACAGAGGAGTTTGTTGCATGTTCTGGGATGGTAGTATGTGGAGAACAGCATGGTGAGGGCTAAAGGGAACCAACACTAACATCTTCTGACACTTTCCCACTGGCACAAGGAACCATGCTGTACTGGAAACAAATGTTTTTCCATCACATATAAAGTGGCCTGTACCCGAGCTGCTTCGTGGCAGGGCCAAAAGTGGGCCACTTGCTGCATCACTGCTTTCTGATGGGTCAAAATGTCATCACAACACAGAAAGACCACTGTCTGGACAAAACAAAACACACACAACAAAGATACAAACTAACAATTAGGAAGTTGACAAAGAGCAAGCACGGCTGTCTGTTCGGGCTAAAGACACTAACAAATTTATCTTTAACGCTGTGAGAAACACCAAGGTGAACCAGGCCATCACTAACAAGTTAGCTGGGTTAGGTTTTCATCACACAAAGAAACTTTCCACTGGTTCAACTCCATGGACACAGTTTTGGGAAGTCTGCTGATGCATCAGAATTATACTGAGATACACTGGAAAAATCAAAACGTGCTACAACTTCTATTTCTTTTATGTCTGTGGCAAAGGGCCTTAAAAGAAGACATGAGAGGGAAAAAAATATCAAGAATCAGGACAGGCCATCGTTTGCCTTGAGACAAGATGGATGTGGGCAAATATACATTGTTAGAGGGGTACTGGGAACTGGCCCATGTTCCTGTGGCATCTTGGAGGTAATGAGAAAGCGCAGTAGTGCAAGCCCAAGGCCATTAACCGGAAAATGTGGACAGGAATACACAGTGTAGTGGGGAAAAGAGGTAAAGGGTTGACAAATCTCATATATTCACTGAGAGATATGGTGGAAATGCTGATTGGACATAAAAATCATAAGCCAGCACAAAGAGAAAACATACTGTTTGGAATACATCTCCTCCAGAGTGATTTTTCTCACCTCCCATGATCTAAAATGTTGGAAATATAGCGCTTACACCAATAACCACCTCTCGTTCTGCCAGGAAAGTCGGGACTAATCTTTGAATTACTGTTAAAAATGCAGCCTTGACCTTTCTCTTAAAACAGCGTGTCAGGTACCCAACGACGGAGGCGCCGTACAGTAAATGCAATCTGAAAGTAATTACTTTGGCTTTAAATGTCATCACATCCATCGCAACGCTCATCTGAGCGACATATAAAATTAAGATTTCCTGCTGCTGCTCTTCAAACCACAGATCCTGTCAAATACCCAAAGCCAGCCCCAGTAAAACTGACTGGACGTCAGCTCATGATATATGAATAAAGCAATTTCCTTAAGGCTTGGCAGAAAAAAGGATGGGGAGGGGTGCTACTGCTCTCTCTCGCTCTCTTTTTCCTTCCTTTCCTAGCATTTAATTACGTCCCTCAATTCAAAAGGCCACAATGTTTATTTCATGCCTTGGATTTGCCCAGACGTACCAAAATGTCACATGAAATCAGGAGAAAGAGAGCAGGGGCTTGGAGGAGAGATTCATAAATCGACTTCAAGCTGCTGGGGGATGAATTACGACCCTTTTTTCCCTTTTGGAGGCCATGGAGTAAGGGTTATGGTGAAATTGGTGTCATAGGAGAGCCTCCCATTTCAGGACAGGGAGGACCGGCCGGGTGTTGTCAGACGAGTCATGACTGCAGGACACTTTTAGCAGGGGAGACGGCTCGTCTGTGTGATCTGGGGTTTTAACACCTTTCTCAGATCAGGTAGGAACTGGGCAGACCATAAAACTTCCTCAGGCTCAAAAGGCGGTGTTTATAGGCCTCTCCTTTTCCTGCAGCCATGACAATAGAATTGCCGTCTTCACCAGGGCTTTGAAAGGCCAATAATCCACTTCAAAGCGTTTCCTGCAGCCATAGGGACTCTGGCACAAGGCCCCCTTTATTACAGTGGCAGTCAGCTGACATGAAAGGCAATATGGGTCTAGATAGACACCATTCAACACAAAAAGGACAATTCACCATTAAAAAAAAACAAAACACAAAAAAAACATACACACAACCAGACATCAAAATGCCCCATTGCTCTTTAGATGAAAGGGATGCAGCCCAAGCCACTACTTTACCACAACTCACACACAGATTGTTCATTCATACTTAGAAACCACATAATAAAAGGATGATGATATAGACATATTTACCATAAATTGGGTCTCCTATATCCACATAGGGTGCGTCTGTGTGCTTTAAAATCGTCTTATTCCGACAGAGGCCATGTCTAGGGTCCGCAATAACACGTCTGCTATTTTTACACCACTACACAAAACACACAGAGGTGAGAGAATGAATCCCAGTGCTCAGCTCCTCCAAAATAGGTTATCCAGGGATTCGTAATTGGCCCAAGACCCGAGGTTATCCCAAGGCGTAGTTTGAAGCCAAACCCTCCGTGGATTTTGTCCTCGGGCGAGCAGAAGCTTCAGTCCATAGTCCCCCCGGGCTGCTGCTGAAGGAACTGGTCGCTCCGGGGACGGTGGGGACGTTGCGCCTGGACGAGCCCAGGATAGCGGTGCATTATCGAACACACGGTCGCGTCTCGCCGCCCACGGAGTCCAGAGCGGTACGGAGGGAGGGAGGCAGGCGTTATTTCTGACCCCGATACTAAAGCTAGAAGGGCCTTTTGAAGCTTGTATAGGGCCAAAAACGCCGCACCGTCCGACGGACTTACCGGAGCGTATAGACACCGCGGAGCTAACCCGCTAGCTCCACCAGCCTGGTGGTCCGCTCGCCGGACTCTCGTCTATTCACGCCGCCCCGTTCGCTCCGGGAACCGCAGACTCTGCGGCTAAGCTACGCGGATAAACTTCACGGCGGCCTGAGCAGTCAAACAAAGCGGAGAGGCTGTTCACGAAGCGGTCGCTGCGGTCCAGGTAAGAGCGCCCGAGCCGATGGTCCTCCGTCAGCCATGCCCCACAGTCCGCCCGCCTGTGTACACAACAACGGCCCGGCCCAACGGCTCCGCCAGCCGGGGCCGCGCCCAGCCAATCAGCGCACTGTGTCTGTTTGAATAATTCAGCATTACGACCAATCGGCGGCCGGAGTGGGCGGGGACTGGGGCGTGATGCGGTTGGCGTCCAGGCAACAGCTTCTTCACGAGCACGCTGAAAATTCGCGGAATTATTTAAAGGGAAAGCGGCGGAGAGGCTGCACGATACGGACAAACATTCAGCACTGCGGTTTCACCGACAAGTCAAGAGATCAAAGGGCCCCTATCATCACTTTTCTGGAAGTCTTAATGTCTAAGTTTTATTGTTTTCTTCAAATGGTACATTCACTACCCCACATCTATACAGACCACATATAGAAGAACAGCCAGTTTTTGTAAAACAGCACATTTAAATATCTCTCCTTATTCTGGCGACAGCAGTTTAGCCACACACATTTGTGCACCGATTCGCCAACACTTTTACTGGCTAAAGATTAAATACATACAGTTTTGACAGATTACACGAAGGGCTTGATGGATCAGAACTCGGTGTAGCCCAGCCCTGCCTGCACTTAAGTAGTCTTGTGGGGTCTCTGTTTCTGTTCCTGTGTTGCACCATGATCCTGGAGGAACACTGTGGTCCTGGAGGAATATTGAGGCCCTGGAGGAACCTTGTTTGGTTTCACTGTGTACTGTGTATGTGCCTGAAATGACAATAAACCTACTAGACCTATTGAAGTGGAATACCTGTGGTTTTACATTTCTCAGAGAAAACCAACCCTGCATTTTATTTAAACCTTCAAAAATGACGAGAAGATTTTACACTTTCCCTTACCAGTCATTTTAAATTATTTTTTATTGCCTAACCAAATTCATATATCAGTTTAAAATGGCATTTAAGGTTTTGTCAATTATTATGCTATTTTAATGCCCATTAGTCTCTATGTCGCATACCTCTAAAAGTAAGCTCTTAATGAAAACTTTCACTTCTGTATACTCAACATGTAAATATCAGGGCTTTTTCATTTTTTTTTTTTCATTTTTAATTGTATTTTTAGGTCTACATGGCTTCACTATTCTATCCTATTTGATTGAGTACTATATTTATACAGTATTTTTATAGCAATATACCCTGAATGCAAAAGTTTTGTTTTTTGGGAAATTGGCTCCAACTCTGTTTGTACCTATGGGTCAGCTCTCCATGCTGTTTAAGGGTTTAAAAAAACGGGTCATCACCTGAGAACTTTGAACAGTGGTGGGTCAAACACGTGCTTGCCCCCATAGTTTTGGCAGCTCTGGGAGATAATAAAAAACTCAAGCACAGGAAACATTAAAACTATGCAATGCAGGTGGACTGAAGGCCTTAATGTCTTATTAAGACTTATAAGCAATCTTATAAGATCGTTAAAAATGACACTTTGCGACATGGACACAATAAACTTCGGCTCGAAGTGTGTGTAGATGTGCGCTGATGTGTGTGTGAAGGTGTGTAGATGTGTGATGATTACGCCTATTGAATTGAAAACTATGACACAAGTTAGTATGGAAGGCCAAAAGGTCACGAGTCTGCACTGCGTTAACAGCAAGACGAGTTGTGATTCGGTGATTATGCTTTTAAACTGCGTGGAGAAAAATCCAGAGAGGAGGTGACATATGCTGTTTGGATTTTAAACTGTGTAGATGTTGCATTGATACACATTCATGCTGCATTTTTATTGGCTGGTCAGTAGACGTAGGAGCACACACGCTGTGAAATGGCCGTCCTAAATTTCAGAAAATAATCGCAGGCTTTTTTTTTGGTAGCTATGAACCTCTCACAGTATGATGTATGACCGCCGCTAAGGAGTCACGACCAAAGGATGGTCTCCTGATTAGATTTTAGCCACATTTTTATAGTCGACTGCCAAATACGCCTCTGATCCTGCGAACCTTCAGCTGCATAACACACATTATGCACATTATGTTCTATAATCTGTATCTGTAATCACCCAAATGAGGATGGGTTCCCTGATGAGTCTGGTTCCTCTCAAG
>JBBPDC010000035.1:12542299-12552342 GCA_037974485.1 Hemigrammopetersius urotaenia
ACTTCCGCTAAGAGCGAAACGTTAGTGTTCCGTTTAGGACAGCACTGACCCACAGCAGTGCGCACTACAGAAGGCAGAGCGCAGTGCACACTACGCACTAAATCTCAGTGGACTGGCGGTAGTGCGTGATTTCGGACACACCCTGTATTTGTTTTTTGCACAGTGCTGGGTCTGTACTGAGTATTGCCATTTTTTTCTGCCCTCTTGTGGCAGTGCTCTGCCATTGACGATGGAAAATATAAGAAAACCATTATTAAAAAAAGCAAGGAAGATCAAATTCTGATATCAAAATACAGCCTGTAAACAAATGCAAATGACTGGGTAAATCAGCATAAACAGCTTTATATGGTCTGTAATATGGGAAGAGGCTGCAGATACAGAAGCTCCTGTGTGGGAGGACGGAGTGGTCTGTTCGTTTGTCCTTTTCTGGTTGGTGGGACCTCAGGTTTGAGCTCCCAGAGCGAGGCATGCATGGAAAGAAGATACAGGATGAGTGGTGAACTCCATGAGTGTCACCAGCAAGGCTCTCAGAGGGCCCGGACCAACCAAGTGGCAACATCTCCAAACTTGTCAGCACGAAGAGGCTGACAGCATGTAGTCCTGCCCTCTGTGCTGGATCACAAGATCAACAAGGACAAGGCTGTCCCCCCCTTCCCCCCCCAAACATCCAACTGCATCAAGCCGCCTGCCACAAAGGTATTCACCAGACCACTATAGGTGTGTGGAACTCAGGACTGTTTGCCCTATCGATATATTCTTGCTTCGTCCCTTTCACAGAGAAGGATTATCTGCCCCAATGGCTGTCACAGAGTTGGCCGCACTTCGGACCATGACCCTCTGTGTCTTGCTGCTTAGCTGGGGTCAGGCGAGTCCAATTCCTTCCCTTGAGGAGCCCTGGTCAGTTTCAGGAGCGCTCGGGGCAGCGGATCCATCACTCCTGGACCAGGATGATAGTGTGGATGTTGAGGCGTTGCTGCTCCAGTTCCTCTACGTGTTAAATTTAACCGAGCGAGGGCCAGCACCAAGGCCCCAGGCAGCCCATGCTGAGCCACCAGAGTACATGCTGGAACTGTACAACCACTATGCTAATGACCGCAGCACCATGCCTGCAGCTAATATTGCGCGCAGTTTCAAGAATGAAGGTACACTTTTTCATGCTTATCATTATTTGACCATTTTTGCCTAAACAGATAAATCAACAGTAAAATATTTGATCTGATGTGAAAAGCTCCAACCTGCTAAGGCTGAACCATTTATCTAAGATATTTATTTTAAATATCTGAAGCATTTAAAAGCTCCCTCACAAAATGATTTGTATGGTGTTTGATGTCTAAAGCACTGTTCTGTAATGGTTCTGAGATGCGGTTTAGTCCTAAAACATATTTTTTGAGAGGCACATGCAAGAGCACAGAGAGTAAATGTCCTTTTTTTCAGATTCTCTGCTTTTTTTGTACTATAATCAGAACTATGTATAAGCATCTGTGTGTAGGTTCATAATACTTGGTTCCAATCACCACCAATGTAGAAATAAATGTCAGTTAGATTCTCTGTAATACACCATTTCACATCACGCCACATCATTCAATTAAGAGGAAAGCTTTAAAAAAATTGGTGAAACTTTAAACTGTTTCTAATTACTGCCCTTGAAGGTTTTTGCTAAAAAAAAGCATTTGCTAATTGTGACAAAGTTAGAAGTGAATCATGTTTCCAAGATAAATGCCATTAATCACACAGATGCAGTGCTAACAGAGCTTGGTCACTTAGTCACAAGAGCTGTGTTCTTCTTTAATGATGTTGATATTTTCCAACACATTCTATCAAACACTTAATTCATTTGCTTCTGAGACTTCTGAGTAATTACTGCTTTAAAAGGTCATTTTCGTATAACGACCTTGTTAGCAGTTAGCAAGTGAATATTTTCCATTTCATCTTACACTTCACAAACCTGTTCAATCAAACTCTCGTTTCAACTGCTGGAGGGTAAACTGTACACCAGATTTTTAATTACAGGTTTATTATTCTTGGTTGCTATCTGGTTTACAGACTCCTCCCCCCCAAGTGTGACGAGCAGAGGCGCGAGGAAACACCCGCTCATGTTTAACGTGTCCGTCCCACATCATGAACGCGTTATTGCAGCCGAGCTCCGCCTCTACATGCTGGTCCATCGAGATCCTCGCCACTATGAAGGAGTCGACTGGAAGGTCACCGTTTTTGAGATGGAGGGTGAAGGCGGCTCTCCACGCTCTGGCAAGTTTGAGGACGGGGACGGCCTGATTGGAGTGCAGGAGCTGGTGTCCAGGCAAGGCCATCGCAAAGAGAGTGGATGGGAGGCGTTTGTCCTCACAGATGCCATCCAACGCTGGAGGAAGTCAGAGAGTACGAGCCGTTGGCTTGAGCTCCACATTGAGAGCACATATAACGCCACTGAGGTCCAGGCACATGAAGATGATAGAAATGGCACGACTTTCATTGACCTGGACATTGAGAGGAACCCAGAACGAAAGCATGATCCTGTGCTCATTGTCTTCTCAGATAAAGAGATGGAAAATAAGCATGAAAACCTTCAGGATGGGCAACGACAGATAGCAGACAGAGCCACAGGAGGCCCAGATCCTAAGGGAAAGCTAGTAGATGAAAAAGATGAGAATGTTCAACAACAGGATGAGGCTCTTTTCATGCAAATGCGGTCCAACGTGATCTATGATAACGCCCCCAGAACCCGGCGCAATGCCAAAGCGAACCACTGCAAGAGGACTTCGCTTTATGTGGAATTTAAAGACATAGGCTGGGACTCCTGGATTCTGGCCCCACCGGGCTTCGAGGCCTACTCCTGCCAGGGAGTGTGCAGTTATCCGATGCCTTCACAAATGTCGCCCACTAAGCATGCAATAATTCAAACGCTGATGAATTTGAAAAGCCCCCAAAAGGTCTCCCAAGTCTGCTGTGTTCCCACCAAGCTAGAACCCATCTCTCTTCTGTATATAAACGAAAACAGCCAAGTTATCTTCGAGCATAAGTACGAGGGCATGGTCGTGGCAGAGTGCGGTTGCAGATAGTTTCAGAAGCTAAGGCGCATGAAACGTGGCGTGTGAACTCTCTCCTGAATCAAGCGACGTGAGGCGAGATGAGTGCACCATAATCGGCAGTGATGTTGCCCTCGTGTGATAATTAACAACTTACCTAGCAACACTTTTTATACGAGCAGTATAAAAAGACATTGTCAGTAGCACTGTAGCATGCTGCTATAAGAAATATCCAAACACTGTCAGTGAATGGAATGCTAACAGGAGGTCAAGGACTTGTAATTTCACTCAGTGTGTATCTGCTATTTGTAAATGACCACTTTTTCTATTGTATAATTAGTATGTTGTAAACCAAAGCAAAGCGCATGCTTTTCCATGCCTCAAGATACCAAAGCACTTACATGGATTGGAATTTCCAACTGTTACGCATTTTAACATACAACATGTACTTGGAAAGCATTGTACATAGTATAAAAGAAGCAATGGAACAACGTACAAAAAATGTGCCCCCTGGAATTAACATACAGTGGACAATGCTCAGTACACAAGTGAACAACCTGCGTAAGACATGAACATACATTTTTCTGTCCCCTTGATCGCATCATCGCCTCACGATGAATCAACAGGACCTAGCAGTGGGACAGTAATTATTCCAAAAATGTTAAACCAAATACCATAAATGCAACAGAAATCCAAGCCTTTGCCCAATCAGGAGAGTGTGAGTTCGATTTTATCCGTGGCTGAGATTCCAAGAGAGCGCAGCACTAATTAGTGTGGTCGCCTGTTAGCTGGTATAACAGAATTAGCAGTTAGTATTCTCCTCTGAGCATGCTGAGTTATCCAGTGATGTGCTAGAAGCTTTATTGGTGCTTTATATGATACAGAAGCACTGGCTGGCATTTGCCCTGTCAGCATTGGTATCATTATATTGTTAGGGCAGCCTAGCTAGTGGGGTGACTGGATATGACTAAATTGACCCCAAATAAACAAAAAGCATAAGTTATTTGCTCCTTTATAACTAGAATATGTACATCCTCCAGTTACAGATGTATTTTAGTCGATGGGTCACCTGGGACTAAAAACTACTTGAAAACCTGGACAGAAATGAACAACACATCATCTGTTTGACCATTTATTTACATTATTCCAACTAGAGTCACTATATTCTTTGTTTAAGCTCTGAATTTACACACACTTATTAGTTGCTGAGCATCTTCATTGAAGAAAACCAAAGACGATCAAGGAAACTCCGATGGAATCCATCAAAATGAGAGCCGTTGGTATCTTGAGTGTTATCGTGGCCTGCTTACTTATTGACCTTAAGATGTCTTGATGTTAGAAATGATCAGCTTGTAGTTTTGAACTGAAACACAAAGAGTGTACCTGCACTACGCAGACAAATAAAGCTGAATGGATCCTCGAGTTCTCTCCTCTCTCCAGTTCCTCTGATTGGACATAACATGCAACGGTCACTAAGCGCCACATGCCACGCGTACCTTTGACACTCTCTTCCAGATAGCCGCGATAAGAAGGTGTCAGAGCTGGGAAGCTTCCCGGCCATCACTCAGGATGAGACCTCATTACAAGTGGGGTGCAGCTGGGAAAGAGAGCTGTCAGATTCCTGAGCTAGTTTGCACCGATGTTCACACCTCGGGCTCATTACTCCTCTAAATCCTCTCCTCTGACCTCCACTGAGCCCACCCCGCACGCTCTGACCTCTCCACGCACTCTAAAGCCACCCAACACCATCCGGCTTCATGTTCCAGAACTTAACGCTCTTGAATATGGCATTTTGGAACATGCTGTATTATGGCTGACCCAGTGTTCTCACCTATTCTCATTACTGAGACCTAGTCCACACGTCCACATTTTTTGCATTTCCCTTCTTTATTTAAAAAAAAAAATCCTGTTTACACAGCACTGGTTTAAATAAGCTCCACCCACATGAAGAAAACACAAAACGGACAAACCAACAGGCAGATATATAAAGGTACGAGTCACTTTATTTGTAATGGAAAAAGAATTGTTCGTGATATGGTGCGACTTCTTGCGCCAGTGGAAAAGTACCATTAGGACACCATGGATTATAGATCAGGAGAAATCAGACCCCGACTGTTTGAACTCAGCCCAGAATCGCCCAATGGCCTGTAGATCAATCTGATAACTGTTCTTCAGTGCAGTGGGAGAAGAACATTAGTGTAATGCAGGAGGAGAGGAACTGGGTATTAGTGTAATGTAAAATGTCCTGTTAGCAGGTTAAATCCAGCACTATTGTGGCTCTGTCCACCATTGCTCAAAACTTCCTCATGGAAACAAAGGATTTTACAAGTTTCTATCTACACATCATTGCTGAAAACAAGTTTTGGCCTAAAGTTTGCATGTGGATAAAAGTCCAAAATACAAAAAAGCTAGTTTAAAAAAAAAAAAAAATACTCGCATACATAAGTACATGCATCACCTTTCGAATTTTGAGAGCGTTCTTCAAGAGAATCAACCACAAACACATGATAAGTGGCATTCTAATTTTAACAAGTCCTTCTTTTCCTGTTTATGAAAAAAAAACAAGCTCTGCTGAATCCAGACATCACTGTGAAACTCAAGAACCTGGCCAGCTTCAGAGGACTGTTGGTTAAGGCACACAGTGGCCTGCGTAGGAATGATTCAAGCAAAAGAAAACACATCTAACTGAAGTCCTGAACCAGTGAAGAACCAGGAGCAGATGATTCCGGATGATCAGGCGGTGATCAGTATACTGGTGGTGCTGAATGCTGAGTGGGCGGAGCTCCTTTATCTAGGCTCCTTGTATCTATAAAAGAATTGGGGGGGCTCAAGACTTACAGTACTGTACATCTGAAGGGCACATGCCCACTGTTTGAATCATGCATTGTCTTATATTTTATTTCTTTCTCTTCTGTTTTTGTTACTGTGCTTTTTAAGTCTGGAAATGAACTCAAGCACTACTTATAACTTCATTGTGAATGGGCAGGGCTAAACTGCCACAGGCTGACTAAACGTGAATATGTAAATGTTGTTTTTGTGATGTCACAAAACCAGTGAATTTACATGAACTGAATGGACTGGGGAGTGAAAAGTGTGTGTTTAAGTAATACACTGAACTCCTTCACTGCAAGAAAGAGAAAAAAAAAAATTCCAAACTGTTTACCATGATACAGGCTTTTTAAAAATGTCTTGAATATTTACTTTACATGCATATTTAAAAAAATAATATAAGTAGGACCCAAATGGCTCCAAAGCCATTTAAATTTACCACCTGTTTACCATTTAATTTACAGAACAGTTATCTAATTTGTAAATGGATACAGCTCAGAAAGTTCACACACACACAGGCTCTTTTAGTGACAGACTCTTACCAAAACATAGTATACTTGAAATTCATTCAAGTATTCTTGATTGTTGTATAAATATAAGTATGGTAAGTATACGGACCATGTACTTGTACGTACGTGTACTAGAAAGTATACTAATTTAATACTTCTTTGGATTAAATTGTAAAATTGTTACGTTTATAAAAGTATACTTTATAAGGTCATTTTAAGTTTATAAAAGTATATGTTATATACTTTCTTGATACTTAACAGTATAAGTCAAGTATACTTCACTGTACTATTCTTAAATATATAAAATATAGTATATAAAAAGTAAACTTGTAAAAAAAGTAATAAGTATACTGCCTCAGTATTTGTTTAAAATATGTATACTCGTAGTACACTCGAATAAACTCCTTTTTGCAAAGGGGAGTGAGCATGAAAGCCCCTGAGCGCCTGAATGAATCACAACATTACCATCTTACACACCTGCTCATCCAGTACCACGACTGCCCTCTAGTGGTCATGTATAGCCTTGCAGCTCCCTGGACCCTGTTTTTGCCCCCCACCCCACCCCTTCTCCAACTTTAATGTGAAGCCACCTCTTAGCATTTAAGCCAAGCAGAACAGTTCAAGTCAATGTGAACCAGATATTCTAAGGCATTGTGAAATACTGTGGCATGTTCCAAAGCAAAGGATGGTATCAGGGAGGGCCCCTGGGTGTTGTCACTCAATCATTGGTTGGGGTGGTGGGAGCGGAAGGTAAAACATGAACACATTGGTTAATATTATTTTCCCTATTCGCTAGTGCATGGTGACTTAAGTGCTCATTGTGTTCTGGTGGTTGTTGACAGATAAAAACATAATAAAATAAAAGAATAAAATAATTATATTCTGGAGAGAAGCTGTCCTGTGAGTTCTTAAATCACATAGAATGATGAAAAGTACACATATCACTCAGCTACAACGTTAAAACCACTGACAGCTGAATAACACAGCTGGAAAAATGTGTAAGTGTGAATATCAGACCGATTTTGACAAGAACCAAACTTTGCTGGTGAGACTACTGGGTCAAAACATCCAGGTTTTATAGGAGTTGCCAGTATGAGGTACCCTGAGCAAGGTACCGTCCCCACACACTGCTCCCCGGGCTCCGTGTTCCTGGCTGCCCCCTGCTTCACTTGGTGAATGGGTTGAATGCAGAGGTTGAATTTCGTGCTGTTCACACTGTTTGCTGTGGTGTGTTCACGTATTACCGAATGATCACTTTCACTATGTAGTGATCTATCAAAAGTGCTCCAAGGACAACCAGTGAACTGGTGACAGGGTCTTGGCCATGCAGGGGGTCCCGCACAGCTGGTAGCTCCTGTATACAAGAAAACACCAACACATGAGCTGAACCAGGTGTGTTTGAGAAGGTGTAAAGTAAAGTGGCCCCTTATAGTCACACATGAAAACACCACAGTGTGAACACTAGCAGTTCAGAGACAAAAAAGCCACAACTCTCTGACGTCCCTACCCACTAGGCCACCAGCTGTTTCACCACACCGTGGACCTACAGGACTGGAGGAGCAACCCATTCACCAGGTGAATGGCCTGGGATTTTAACCCACAACCATATGGCTATTTTTATGTAATTTGATTTAAACAGAGTCCCAGTGAAATCTCGTATTCTGCTTTCAACTACAAAATAAATTATTTGGCAGGCTTCACCGTCTCCCTGTCCTATCAGCTGAGAAGGAACAACTTTCTGAACTGATCAGAGTCCAGTGATTAACTGCTTTGCCAAAACGAAAACTAGGCAGTAGTTTATTGCTCAAATATATTGCTCAAAGTAGTTATTGCTGTTATAGCTGCAAAGGTGGACAAACACCATATTAAAGGCTGTGTATTTGAATGCAGTGTTAAGAAAGTCATTATCAGTCGTCCTAATACTTTTGCTCATATAGTATTTATTTATTTATTTTTTTTAAAGGGGTGGGGGTTTGCGCCTTCCCCACGGCGCATGCGCTGTTCGCCATATCGCTCCGAGATCGGGGCAGCTGCTGCAGGGCGTTAAGATGGTGCCTCCGGTCGGGGGCTCGACTCTCTTCTCCTCGGAGAAACGCTTTTATTAAGTGTGTACGATACATCTTGGGTTTTTGGTTTATTTTTCCGACAACCTTTGGCAATTCTTTCGTATAGGTATATGATCTTCAAACGGCTCTGATTGTTCACAGCTCGACAGAAAAGTAGCTCCTGAAGTTTGAGCGGCTCTCAGCTTTTTAAAAAGTGGAAAACCGAGCTGAAGTGGACACAGCCGGGTCTTAACTCGAGCACCAGAAGGCTGTCAAGGTAATAAAGCCACTGCATTTCCTCAGACACTTCATATAAAGCAGATAAATCCCTGACAGCCCAGGCTAACCAGAGTTTGCGTAACACACAGCTAAAGCTAAAGCTAATCAAAACATTAGCCACACAAGCTAGCCAGTAGTTACGCTACCCATGTTTTTTAAATCTCTACAAATTGTCCAAGTCTTGTTTTTAACTTCTAATTGCGCGTTTACCGACCGTACATGTTGTCAACGACCGAGTCTACTGCTCGTCCGTGTGTGAGTAAAGATAAAGATATAAACAGTTAACGATGTTAGTTAGCGTGGCTAACCGACATGCGCAAGCTAACGCTGTTTAAAGCAAGAAAAACGTTATGGGAGATGTTGGAGACAAAATGTTACATGTGAGAGAAAAGCAGTTAAGTTGGATATGTTCAGCTCCACTACATGGCGGTTGAAGTTATTTACCACCTAGATTTGTTCTTTAGCCGCCGCCTCCTCCACCTCCGCTCCTGTCGAGATTTGACAGTGTCGGTACTGGAGCCTGTCAGAGCTGAGCAATAAGAACACAAATCAGTATTGCGATCGTATTAAATAGCCCTCGCCTTCACATTTAACACGTAATAAGGCTTAACGTGTGTAAATATTGTTTCAAAATGTACCTTCCCTACCACCAGCCCTACAGTCCGTGTATGGACACTTATCTGCAAAAACAGATCAAATCACAGTTTTTGTGGTGTCACAAACCACCACTTTTACGTATATCTAAAACGTAAAGTTTTTTTTTATCAACTTAAAGGGTCTTAATCTTTCTGTGCTTTTCAAAGGCTTAAAGTGCATGTGTGAATTTTGAATGTGAATGCTTTTACAGTATTGTCTTTGAACAGCAGTATTGTTTTAGTGCCACTCGTGCAGGTATTGAAATAATAAATGATAACTTAATCCATGTGTTGCATAGTTTATTGAATGTATGTGTTTAAAATTATTGAATTTATTCCCACTATGACACAATTCCTTGGACATACTACCAGTATGGCGATTTCACTTCTTTATATTGCAACTGCAATGCCTTTCAATGAATTAAAGAGTCCTTATCTTCACTTTTCTTTAAAAAGGCTTAGTGTGTAAATATTGTTAAAGTTTCTAAAACCGCTTGTTTTCTTATCGTAGTTTTTGTGACGTCACAAAACCAACACATACATGTATCCAAAACCTTGATAATGTAAAGCAGTGGTCCCCGGCCCCGGACCGGTCCCGGGCCGTGGGTCATGTGGGACCGGTCCGTGGGCTGCACAGAAAAAAAACTGTTATGAAAATGCTGTTAATAAAGCTGCGAGTACACACTGGATTTACGTTTATTATTATATTTTAAAGATACCCCC
>JBBPDC010000035.1:12559602-12578049 GCA_037974485.1 Hemigrammopetersius urotaenia
ACTTTCAAAATAAAAGGATTTTAAAAACCTGCGTTAACGCGCGATAAAATAATTGTCGGCGTTAAGTAAATAATGCGGTAATGCGATAACGCGTTAACTTTCCCAGCCCATATATATATACATAGATTGATAGATATAAAACAGCAAGTGACTGAGTGTCCAGCTGGTTAGTGGTCTGTGCTGATGTGCAGTAAACTGTGTTGCAGGTTTGTCTGCAGCCGCTGGCATTGGCGTGGATGACCTGCGCAGGCTGTGTATCCTGAGGATGAGCTTTGTGAAGGGCTGGGGCCCGGACTACCCCAGGCAGAGCATTAAAGAGACACCATGCTGGATTGAAATCCACCTGCACCGGGCTCTGCAGCTGCTGGACGAAGTGCTGCACACGATGCCCATAGCCGACCCCCAGCCCCTGGACTGAGAGCTTTTCAGTTATTCCTCCCTTCTGTAGAACCAGAGGCACTGAACTGAGTGGACTTCTGAGCGTCTCCCTTTTGTTTCTTTTTCTTTTGCGACTGGACAAACTAATGCCGTCAAACTGTGTGAGCAGCGCCCCAGATGGTAGACGATGGGGTGAGTTTATAGCAGTAGCCAACCTTCATCCTTACGTCTGTAAAAGAAAAGAAAGGTACCCCTTTCTTAAAATTCGGATGAGGGTGGCCGGTCGCTACAAGATTTCATCTAAACACCAAATCAGATGACAGTTTTATTGCTTTTCATGTTCTTGATGCATCTATAATCATGTTACATTTTTGCATATCCTAAATTCACAAGCCCCCAGCAACGCTGTCATGAACCCTGTACCGGTGGGAAGGATCTGAAGCCATATAACAAATGGAGTCTGA
This sequence comes from Hemigrammopetersius urotaenia, assembly GCA_037974485.1. Lineage (NCBI taxonomy): Eukaryota > Metazoa > Chordata > Actinopteri > Characiformes > Alestidae > Hemigrammopetersius > Hemigrammopetersius urotaenia. Next base: position 12,560,445 of record JBBPDC010000035.1, read on the forward strand.
AAAAGAGCAGTGATTTCTGAGCATCATGTGATTTAAAACTTTCTGTATAGATAAATGGCGTTTACAGAATTTAGCCAGTGATGTTAACAGCTAAGTGCTACTTTTTTTTTTATAAATCTGCACTCGTGTTTAAAATGTATCCTAACATATTGCGCTCGGTAGGAACTGGATAAGAGCCAGTCTTTAATGCATCAGATAAATTTTTTTCTCTCCCCGTGGCAGTAGACTGGGAGAGTTATTGTAACTAGTTTTGTCCCCAGTGTTTACTACAAAGTGTTTGCATTGACAAACTGTATTAGGTCAGTTTGAGAAGCCTACAGGTGAAATGCTTTTTGTTTTGTAATATACACAGCACTCGAGTAGGGGATAAATCCAGGTTCAGTTGATTTTCCTTTTAGATAAATGCTATGGTCGCTTACCAAAGCACTATATTAAAGTATTTTCTCCTGCCCCTCCATATCTTATATGACAAAATTGCCATCAATCCATTTTTTCTAAATTTCTGCATAAACACAGGTTTGATTCATTCAGAGTGGTTTGACATGAAATGCTTCCCTTCGAGAGAAACATACCAGGTCTGAATTGTTTACAGTGGTGCCAAATGGAACCAGACATCCAACCCCATTTCCAGGCTTAAGCTTTTGGCTTAAAACAATTTTTAAAATGGAATTAATGACTGATTTTAATTCTATGGGAAATGAGTAACTTTTCTTTGGATTTACTTGTATTTCACTTCTAATCATTACATATTAAAAACTCCCAAGACACATTTGTGACATCACAACAGCCTCTTCCCATCACCACCACTGTAAAGAAATCAGTAAAGGATTCTCTACTTTTCACGTCAGACTACACTGAATGACTGATTACATCAGTGACTGAATTCTTCAGAAGCACTGAGAAATCAGAGCTAACCTGAAGTTGCCTTGTCAGGACCTTAAAACTATGCATTCATAGCTATTGTGGAACATCGACCCGATATATTCCTGTCTAAATGAATGTTAAAAGGGCTTGATGTTTTCTCAGCCTCATACAATCTCCACTCTGCCTCGGCTTTGAGGAAAGTAGGAGTTGAGGTACCTCACTCTGGGGAAACGATCAGAATTTTTTTTTTATTATTCTGTCACTAGAAGATCTCCAGGTTCAACCATAGTTTTGACTCGAAACGAACTGGAAACCAGATCCTCCGAAAGCCATGTGATGTTTTAGATGTGACTGTAACAGTATTACCTGGAGCCTGTATGTGTTTTCCTGACTTTCGCTGACGGAGGTATCGGAGGGTAAAGTGTAGACAATCCTGTCGCCTGACGCAGAGCAGGCAGAACTAGACATCGCTTCCTTTTGCTACTTTTACTATGAGCAGCCTGATAAATGTCCTCTTCTGTTTGTATGGAAAGAAATAGGACGACAGTTCAAACAGAAACATGGTGACTTTGCTCCTTCAGGTAGATCAATTTTGTCAACTAAATGAAATATATTTGACAGTAGTGTGTTATTGTTTCCCTCTGTTTGTGCTCATGTTTTACAGTTTGTCACTTTTTGAACACATTTCCACTTGGGCATGCCCATGAATCCATTCTGATGTTAAATGGGATCCATTCAAGAAACTGCATAGGAAAAAAAAAAAATCAGATTTTCTTTTTCAACAAGAAAAAAAGTTTATTAATTGAAAGACAGCCACAAGTAAGTAAACAACACTAAGCTAGCCTGAGCTCAAGTCTGAAATATTCAGAAAAAACAAACTACATGTGTCTTGGATATTTCCTCTATTTTCCTCAGAACGACACACTAAATGTTAATATATGCCTTTATAAATATAAAAGTTCCCCGGTTTTTGTTATCCTTCATGTAAAATACACAATACAAATCACTCTACACGTATTGGTTAGCTCTTACCAATTTTTCCGAGAATATAATTTACTAAGAGATAAATTGAAACAACACACAAAAAAGGGGGGAGGGGGGAGAAAAATACATACTGTATGTATATGTAAAGTACAATACATCGTCCAAAAAAGAGAAAGGGGGGGAAAAGAAGAATCACCATGTACACTTTCAAAACATCCGTCATCAAACGGGTTAACGAAAGGGAGAGTAAATAAATAACGCTCCGTGTTTTTTTTCCTCGATATTCTGATATTTACAACTAAGACTGCTTTTTTTTTTTTTCTTCCCCCAAGAGTCTCTCGGGAGTACCACGATGCTTGTGCTTGCATTAGAACGCGCTACAGCAGGCCACGACTCACTAAGTAAACCGTCAAATGGCACTTAAAATATTCCAGAAAGCATAAAAAAAAAAAGGAAACGTAAAAAAGAAAAAGGCGCACATCACTCGACATACGATATAAAGGGGGGAATGTCATGATAGTGCAGTGCGAAATTCCAATCCAGCTCTACTTACATCATATTTCCCCAAGAGATCCAAACGGCTCCCCACAGTCAGCAGATGGAGCGGTGAGCCTCTAAATGCGTGTTTATGTGCATATCTGTGGGAGGTGCGAGGGTCCGGATATAGAGGACAGCAGGGACGCCTGGACCACCACGGAGAACAGACCCTCCTCAGACCGGCCAGCTGTTTGTCGGCTCTGCTTTCTAGAAATGTCTGCAGTAGCAGCCGAACGGGGAGCCTCCTCTGGTCCTAGAGGTCTTCGTGAAATCGAAAGGCACTGAAGTCTCTTGTCTGTGAAGCTGCCTGAACTAGGAGAGCCTCCCGTTTGCAGTAGCTGAAAGGATTGATATGTTTAAGTCGTGTTTTCGTTTCTTTCACTTGCCTTGCACCGATACGCACCGTACTTTGGTGACAAAAGGGTTTAATGATCCAAGCGAGGCCAGCCTTCATTAGGGTCTCAGGAATAACAGGTGAAAATAAAGTCCAGTTTAAACCAAGATTTTTTTTTTTTTTTGTCTTGGCAAACAAAATTGGGGAATTGGGGTGGATTCATGGAAGGTGTTGGTTTGGAATGAACAAAATTGTTTACTGTGGCACAGTCCCAAAACAAAACTATATATATATATATATATATATTAAAAGAAATGCAAACTTAATGATATTCTAGCAGCACGATAAAAAAAGGCATGCAAGACCAAAAGCACTTTCATTGAAAAACTAACCAATAGCTAAGAGCTGTTCTCACTCCAGGCACAAGAGGATACAAACCAAACATGAAGAATCCACAGCGGGAAACTAAACTAAAGCATGATTCAACTTTACAAAAGGGAGACGGGGCTAAATTTTACAGATCAATCACATAATCTCCGATCGTTTTGGCCAGGTTAAAATGGCTACGGCTCATTACCGTAAAAGGTGACTTCCTCGCTATTTTTTTCTTCACAGATCGCCCTCCGATAAACGGCGAACTTCATGATTATCAGATTGGAGAAAAGCAGGGCTTTGGGGACAATGTCCCTTGAGAAGAAAAAAATCCATTCAGGCAGACAAGTTGAGATGAGTAAATGGAAATAAAAAAAAGTGGCCAGTTACCCAAGTCAGAAAGAACTAACAAAACAAAAGAAGTCAGTAGTGAAGACAAAAAAGGCTCCAGTGTTTTTCTTCTCTGTTAAATTACAGCAATCAATAACGAGTACAAATCAAGTACCAAAAAATTAGTCTGTTATGTAGTCAGCACCTAAAACCAGGGAGCCACTGGACACCAGACTGGGATCCTCTTTCGAATGCATGTGGCTGGTGCTCTCATGTAAAAGGAGCCACTTGTTTTGGTCCAGATCACCATGTAGTGTGCTCTCCCGGCAATACCCCCCCCCCCCTTTCACAGTCAGTTAACGGGTCGACTGATCAACAAAAGAAGCTACAAAAGCAATAACACCAGCTCAGTATCAGTTATTTCACACAGCAAAGAAATGTATGAATTGATTCACCCTTATATATTTATATCTATATATATATATATATATATATATTTATCTTTATATCATAGCAACTTTTGGTCCCCTATACAGATAACCCAGTGTGTAACGAAATGCAGTGTGTGGACAGACTTTGTGTGATTGGATGAAAATGGTTTGAGACCAGTACAATGTAACATGTTTTCAGAACTGCAGGGCTTTTGCATCCAAGGGCCGGCACCACTGGTGTGAGGTAGGGTGACGTTTACACAAACAAAAACACAACTAAAGCCCAATTCCAGCCCTCATGTGCATAACACACACACACACACACACAAACTAACACACAGACATACATACACACTTCATCTAACCACAAAGGCGAAAGGGAGCAGGCCTTGAGCTGTTTCAGAACCAAACAGGACGTGTCGTACTTCGAGAAAAGCCTTGGTGGGTAAACGGCACTCTGGACCGACTCAAGTTGATGAAAGACCACAAATCCAGCCACAAGTCCAATTACAGAAATGAGCAATATCTAGCATCGACTGTTCAAAAAAAAAAGCAAAGAGAAAAATAAGACATCCCTCTCAGTAGGTCACGTTCAGCCTAGACGGAATGAAAAGCTGTTGCTGGGTTAAGGCACTATGATGAACCCGAGGTACATTAAATCCCTGACATTCGCTCTGTTTTACAACACGGCACAGGTGGGAGAGGAAACAAAGCTTTACAAAACGGCCTGGAACAGCCAATCACTCGATTTTTTGGTCCAATCTGGGTGGGTGGGGGGATGGGGGGGGTGATGACCCACAAATTCGTACTGTATGTCAAAACACATCCTCTCAATAGAAAACGGCATCAAGCGACTAATTCCACAAATAGACGGCGAAGGGGAAACGCTCGAACGCAAGGTACAGTCTGATGAAAATGCAATCGTCAGAAGGTCAGTAGAGCTCTCCAGCCTGCCTGAGGCTTTAGCAGCACAGTATACAGAGCAAGATTTCCAACGGCAACACAAAGCCACATAGAAAAATCGTAAACAATGACCGGTCGTACAAATAAATAGTAGAAAGTCAACAGACACCGAAAATAAGCGTCAAACGGCGGATTTCTTTTCGTTTCCCCTCTGGAGCAAGTGGCTAGGATTTGAGCTCTTGGTCATCAAAAATGATTCAAAAAATTAAAATTCAAAATAAATTAATAATAAAAAAAAAAAAATCACTTCTAATCAGCATAGGGACTCTACACCAACTTGTCAGCACTTTCTCTCTCTCTCTTTCAAAAAGTTGCTCTGAGCTGGAGAAGCTGATTTAATATGGCGGCACAGGACTCCAGCTGCTCTCCTGAAGATCTGCATCCTGCAGCTGAGCCATCAGGCGTCGCGTCGTCATCATCATCTCACGTGCGATCCAGGAAAACGCCTCACACCCCAACAGATAAAGACGAGGGAGATAGAGGAGAACTGAGAGGTGAAGTAGTGTTATGTGGAGGGAGAGGCAAATAAAAGTAATGAGTCAGACAGAGAGAGGCGGGTCTGTTTACACGGAGGCGTAAGCGTTTCCGGCGGCGCCGCAGTGGCGGATGGTGCTGGGTCCGGTTGCTGAGCCGAGGATGTGTTCAGAGTGAGCGGCCGAAGTAAGCTGAATGGAGCCCTGCTGAACGACCCCCACCACGGCGCTGCTGCCGTCCTCCATTGCCCCCACCTGCAGCACCTGGATCACCTCCGCCTCGGCCTTCTCCCGCTTTGCCAGCGGCTCCTCCAGGTCCTCCATCTCCTCATCCAGATCACTGTCCATCTCGCTTGGCTCGTCTAGAACACACACACAACGCATCTTAGCTTTCAACAGGCTGAAAGATCAGAAATCCAGAACTGCTGGAATTTCAGCCATTAAATTATTGAAGATCGCTTTTTTATTGAATTGGGATACTTCTCTCTATATAATCTATATATATAACACAAAAACACACATTTATTTGGCCTAAATGACCACTGGGCCTTTATGAGGCAACTTTTCTTTTATTCATCTCAATGTCAGGTAACACTAAAACGTGCACTACTTTAATCAGGGAAGAGCAGATGGGGTTTTATTTTTGGCAAATTCATCACAAAGCAGTCAGATTGACCATCTCAGCATTTCTATTGGGAAAGTTTCCTGCAGCATCCCCACAGAGAAATATTAATCTTTACAGGGAACATTCTGCTCGGTGCAAAATGTAAACGCTTCCATATTCATTAATGCTATGTTTATATTTGTTGCTTTATGACGGTGCTCCACGTGTCGGCTGTATAAGGACTCTAGGACTGGTTAAACATGCGACAAGCAAAAACAACTGGTCAAGACCAGCAGTAAACACAGCAGTGATCATCAGATCCTTATCGTCAGGACAAGTGATGTTTAGCTGTGTTTAGACAGTTAATTACGAAAAACATGTTAATCACACCTATTTGAATTTTCAGCCTACTGGGGGCAGTATTTCCACAGTAATAGTCCATTAATAAATCTGACGCACATAACAGCAGGTATAGACCCCCCAGTGGATCTACGTTGTATAGAAGCACTTATGTTCTTTAACTGGATCTAAAAGAAATGAAGCCAAGCTTGGAGTGCTCACCTTTGTCGATGTTGGCAGGTGACAGGGTATTCAGGTCGACAAACTAGAAAAGAAAAGAAAAAATCACAAACTCCTCTATCTGCAATATCTACAGCTTTTGTTCAAAGCAGTTCTTGCAGGTCTGTTACCTTCAGAATGCAATAAGCCTCTATCGTTTATACGCCTTTTAATTGTTTTAACAGCCTTAGAACCACAAGTGTTTTGATGCAAATTCAATTACAATTAGCTCCGACTGCTCAGCCCCACAGCAACACCCTCAGTTTCATGACTGAAAGACTTACAGCTGCACCAAGGTGTGATCACAGCATTTCTCTACACACCAATAAAAGGTTTTCAGCAAAAAGGAAAAAAGTCCTTTTCATGAAAAGAGTGGTTTCAAAGCTTCTGAAAAGGCTTCGCTGCTTCACACTGGGTACCTGTTGTGCAGGCGTGAATGCTGGAGATGTCCTTGTCCTTACCTCTCCCATAACCCCGATTGGTGTTTCGCCTGTTGCCTGGGCAACGCGATGCTCCACCAGGTAGAACATGTACTCGTCGTAGAGCAGGCGGATCAGGTGGAAGGAGCCGAAACTGGCGGCGCTGCGCAGGGTCAGGTCTCTGATCACCATTGAGCTGTGAGTTCACAGGGGGACAGAGTTACACCACTGGACCAAAGATTCACACTGTGTTCAAAACTAGACATTTAATTATTATTCATGCAGTTTCCTCCAGGATCAATAAAGGAGTTCTGATTCTGAATTATTCATTGCAGCATTGCAGTTCCACCTACAATCATATTATATCCCCTTATATAGTTTATATATATATATAAAAAAAAATGGATACAAATTGTAAGCGAAAAAATTCTTTATATATTTTTTCTTGTTTGCTATAGTTCATATACATTTGTTTTTTCCAACTTTCTCAACCTATGATAATATATTTTTTACTGTTCTGTTATATAGAATTGGAGTTTCTTGGTATCCTTCTGTGAAAATGCCTAAAAAGGCAGCACTCCTTTTAAACCCCCTTAAAACCCTCAAGTGGAGGTTTTCACTACATGTAGGTATCAACAAACATTTACTCCGTTTTCTTCACACATTTTTACTGACAATATTTTCCAAGCTTACACTTACAAATGTTTTGAAGTGATACATTTGTAAAAATCATAGCTTCGGACAGAAACATAGCTATCGGTAAGTGTGTCAAAGTTAAAGATGCTCTAGAAAGCGAATGTGTACGATATAAAACTAGTGTCCAGTCTTTGCAGTCTAATCAGTAAATGAACAGGGCTGACTGTTAGTCCCACTGAGGAGGTGAGACTCACCTGTAAAAGGACCACTTGAGCAGAAACTGGCGCGCGGCTTTAGGGAAGGTGGGCCGGTCCTCGAAAGGCTTGAGGACCTGATTGACCACGTTGTCCAACCAGGCGGCCCACTGCTCCAAAGAGCTCTGCTGCTGCAGGGTGGCCTTGAAGTCCTGCTCCAGCCGCTGGACCATGCCCTCCTCACACTGGCACACCCAGGAGGCTTGCTCCTGTACAGCAAAATGCACAAACATCATTACCGTCTGCAAAACAGCTTCCCAGTAAACATAAGCTAGTACTGCGCCTTATGGCACGAACCGTGCCTTATTAAGAACAAATGTTTTTCCATTACGATAAAGTGACCCCTTCCCAGAGTCACTGCTTTCTGATTAGACGGTATGTCATCACAACATGGAAAGATGCCATTAATTCCTTATTGTCTGCACAAAAAAGAACAATGTACACTCAAACCAACAACCGTGAAGTCGGTTTCTGCTGGGCCTTTAAAGTGTTGTAAAGTGTGAGGGAAGAAAGCATTTAAAGTTACTGCAAGGCTCATCACATATGAATCAACCATCAGTTGGAAACAACACAGCTGTTGCTGACAGACGGTACACAATTTTTGTGTGGGCCTTCATGTACTATAAGGAAAAAGATGGGCCTTGAGATAGAGAAGACCTCCCGAGCCATAGAGGTTTGAATGGGACGGGACCTGCACGTTGGCGAAGTCGACGCGGTTGAGGTCGCTGAGCATCTGGTTGATCTGAGAGGTGTTCTGCAGGACGGCGCGTGCTGCCTGGGCCAGGTGGTTCAGAGACGTGTATCTGCGCAGGGTCTGAGCAAAGGCACTAACAGCGGATACCTGAGCAAAACAGAAGAAACAAAGACTTACGTTAGGAGTGAAAGAACATCGCATAACATGCTGGTCATTATCAAATGTTTTTGCCTGGCAACAGCTGCGCAATTTCTAATACACAGAAACATTTAAAAGGTTCTAATAATGAATGCTAATTTGTAGCTGCAGCCCAGTGCAAATGAGATAATTGGGACAGACCCCGATAGCTTTTATTCACCAGCACTTGGACAAAGTGTTCCAAAAGGCACAGAAAATAGAGGGTCTAGGTTAACCTTGGTCTGGATCATCTTCTGCGGAATGGCGCTCATGGCGTTGGTGAGCCAGCCCTCAAGGCTTTTGGCAAAGTTACGGATGGCTTGAGTCAAGGCACCTGGTGGAAAAAGAATCAGAAGATGTGCTTATTCATCAGACCTGAAGTGAAAACTGGGTCTCTTTTTTCCTTATCCCAAATGTAGTCAGGTTTAATGATGTCGCTAACAAGCAAAAGGGGCTTAGAGTCTTCAAATGAACAAAAAACTAAGCTCACTGAACCAGAACACCAAATTATTTTTGTTAATTTTGATATAAATTGTCATATTATATCAGAAGCAGTTTGAGGCAAATGAGTGATGATTTAGTTGTAAGTGCTGAATGGTGGAATACACGCTTCCATTACTAGTTACATATATTACCATCGTAGCTTCAGTGCAAAACTAAAGAGGTGAACTGACTGACTGACAACATCTGGTGGATGAGAAACTCAAGAAATTGATATTCAGTATCAGTGATGCTGGGTGTGTTGAAGTTTCTTTTCAGAAAACATTCTACTCACTAGGAATGGGTCTGAGTACATCAGGGATGAGGATCTCCACCAGGGCCTGGTACATGAGATGATCGCAGGAACTCATCCATTTCAGGACGGCCTCGCTCCGGCACAGCAGCAGCAGCCTGGCCCGCGGCAGACGGCCCTCGATCTCGCTCACCCCGCTGCACCCACACATACAAAGATTTTTATGACTGTGTGCTTGTTTGGGTATGTGACTATAGGCAGAGGTAAATGAAAGCAACCGACCTGTTTTCTGTGATGGTGGCTCCCTCTACAGTGTTGGAAGGGGAATAGCGCCAGAACGTCTGCCACAGCTTCTCTATCAGGCTGAACTGGAGGTTTACCACCACGTCCAAAATAGCCTGCAGGTGAAAATGCAGTGTGAAAATTCACTGTACAAACAGTAAGGAACAGTTCTCCAGGCAGACTAGGCCTAGATTAGGATAAAAGTGACAAACAAATGAAGCATCCCTGTTACATTAATATTAACATAAGTAACTCATTTTTGAAAATTATACACTGCAACTTTTCTGAAAACTGAAAACCCAGCAGTGCACTGCACAGTGTTTCCCCTCCTCACTACATCTTCTGCCACTGCTCCGGGATACAAGCCTTCCTGTTGCTAAGCAACAGTAGTGTTGTTAGTGTAGATATCATTTCGATATGCACTAGAAATGCGTATGGGTGTAGTAAGGAATAGACATCAAGCAACTATAAACAGAAAATGTTATACTCAGGGGAAAAGGAATATGTTAGATGTGTTTTCTTACTGTGGGGTTAGTGGAGAATGAGTAGTTCGAATCTTTATATGGTATTTTAGATTTTAGAAAAGTGCATCAACGTAATAAGCTTTAGGATTTGGACTACCATGAATACAGGAATGAACTCTTCCTTTGCCAATATCTGTAAAATACTAAGGTTCAGCAAAAACAAATCCAAACAAATCCTGAATCCAAACAATGTGTGGCTTTTTCACCTAATTAGCTCCAGTTCTGTGGTCACCTTTACCCACATCTAAACAGCATTCAACTAAATCACTTCGTACAAGGGGGCAAGTCAGAATCGGTCAAAACACTAACCTCGCAGTGTTCTCTGTACAGTGTCTGTAGGGCTTTGATATCTTCCAAGTTGATGCCTTCTTCTCCATGCTCTCCCAGGTCAAGCTCGATAAAGTCAGGGAGAGCCCGAGAGGCATCTGTGAGAGAAAGCGGAGTAGGTTAAAATCATATATGGCTATAACTTACACATGGGTGCTAGTAAGACGCCAGCTCTCCAGCCTTACCCAGGAACTGCTGATGGTGTTGGCTCTGTGCGATGATAGTCTGCTCCACAGCACTGGGAGTGTGCTGCCCGCTGGAATAGGTGTCTCCTGAAAGCCCATCCACTTTCTGCACCGGTTTGAACCTGGCAAGACACAAATGATTAAAACCATTTGTTAATTTCAATATCAAACTAGAATCCATTCCTACGAGAAAATGCAAAGTGGGATTGTAGGGTTGCTATGGCAACTATGATTGTTGCTAGGCCATAACTACGGCACTGCTGGTGATTCTTAAGGTGTAGCTAGCCAGTTCCTATGATAATTGTATTGGTTGCTATGGTGTTGCTAGGTGGTTACTATGGTTTCACAGAGGTCAATGTAAAAACCCTGATCAAAAAAATAGGGGTATCAATAACTCTTCACAGCAAGTGGGGTGCCAATATTCTTGACCAAAGTGCAGAGTACCCAAACTTCAGTCAGATTTGGACCTACAAACTGACACCTTAAATGTCTTCACATTTACTTTCAATTGCCAATTGTGGAACCCACCCACAGAGAGGCAACCAAACCATTTGTTTTAAGGCCAAAAGCATTCTGCTGAATGCACAATACACCTGATGTTAATGAATATTTCAGCATTTGAACAATGCCAACAACTCAATAACCACAGGGTGAGAAATGTCGCCAAGTTCCAAAAGCATAATAACTAGTTTGCATTTCCATGGTTGCTATGGTGACTGGTTGCTACTAGATGGTTGCATTGGTGTTGCTAGGTGGTTATCAGGGGCATGTGACCTTTAGTTTGACTACTACTTATGGTTGCAAGCATGTTGCTAGGGGGGGTTGCTACTGGTGCAGCAGTAGTAACATTACATTCTAGTGCCTTAATTTTCGGTGTGGGAACTATTAGAGGCGGAGGTGTAGTTCTATTGTTTTTGCTGCTCTTTGTTTCTGTCCACTTTCTGCCGTAACAATGCAAATTTCCCTTTTGTGAGACTAAAAGGTTCCTCTTATCTCTTATCTTCACTACCACTTCTGATCAACCAATCAATAAACTTATTGTATGTGCAGTACACCGGATATTAACGATTGTTTTTGCATTGGATCACTTCCCAAATTACAAACGAGCTCAGATGAGAAGCGGAGCCCTTTTCAATACAAATACAAATGTAACTTAAAAGAACAGTCCTGTGATTGGGCATGCAATCACATGCAGTCTAACATCACGAGACACAAAACCGAGTACCTCTGTTTCTGATGGACGGGCTGCTGTCTCAGTGCCATGTACTGCATGTCCTCCTGCAGCCGGTTCAGAGGAGAGTCAGGCTTCACCCGGATCCCATAATAATGATACTTGGAGTTCCCTCTGCAATCAGAACATTGGTATAGTGAGCAGGTGTGCTGCTGCATCCATAAATGAGAGAAATGTGGCACTGCAGGCCAAAGGTGCGGTACCTGGTTCCCAGGCGACGAGTGCGCAGCCCCATGAAGATGGAGCGGATGAGTTTTCCAAATGATGCAGCATTGACTGGGTCCAGTTTCTGCTCCTGGCAGTGGCGCAGGTAGTGGTTGTAGAGCAAGGAGCGAGGCAGACTAACGCCGTCTGCAGTCTCATAGTTATCCAGAAGCCACTGTAGCTGTGGGAGAGCACAATTAAGCCAATTTAGTCCCCTCACAGTTATGAACTCCTCTTAACAGTCATTTAAAGGATAGAGCAAGATTTTCCTTCATAAACACCATGGAAAGAAGCCCTTTTAAGCATTTTTGTCTAAAGAATACAATATTTAAACATTTACCGAAACAAAATACCTCTTTTCTGATAGAAATTCAAACTTTACATATAAATCAATATACAAAGTGCCAAAAAAATACTATTGCTCAAGCCCCGACACCTTAATGAGAGAAAGAAACGGCCTTAGAAAGTGAGCGCAGAAGGTGTGCACCAGAGCAGATGGCGAAGAGAAGGAGAAGGCATCGATTTCATGGTTGCAACTTACATGGCTGTTGAGCAGCGAACTTCTCTGACTGGACAAACCCTCAGTCTTTTGGAGCGTCTCAATCGCCATTTCAATCTGATAGACCAAAGAGCAAAACGAAAAGGAGGAGGAACATAAAAAGAAGGAGGAAAAAAATAAATAAAAAAGCTTGTAGCGACAGAGACCCGTACTGAAAACCACCAATATGCAGTGATCAGTACAGATTAGCAGAAAAAATAAATAATAAATGGACTGCATCAAGCCTCCCAACCACCAAATCACACACAGCACAAGACAGCACAGCACGGCAGATAAACATACTCATAAAGGCCTGCGTCTGGTAAAGGAATAATTCACACAAAACTTGGAAAACTGATTTTGGCCCAGTAGGGACAGTTAGCATCATGCAGATCTGAATATCCTTCGATCTGAACTTTAAGAAAATATGTTTCTATAGAGCAAATATACAGGAGATGTGGCCCAATCACAGACTAGTACCATACCTTACCACCAGATGTCAAAACTGACCCAGAAACTGCCCTACAGTTAAACCACTTTTGATATATACAGAGACAGCAGACTAGTTAACCGGATTGACTGAAATCAATATGATTTCCACTACAGGCCAGAAATTTGGACCCAACCTTTCGGTTGTTAAAAAGGATATGCTGCTCTTTTAATATTTTATTACAAGAAAACATTAGAGATATTTAAATGTAACTGGCTGCTTTTAAGTGGAATGTAACTATGTACAGAGCAGCTCTGGTTTAATGGATGTGAAATCTTATGTTTTATCTTAATCACAGCAGTACAGATTATCTGCATCCTTTCCAGCAATTTTTGGAAATAACGTGTGTCTAAACACTCCCAACCACTTTTCAAAGACATCCATTTGGAATGTATCGCTCCAACTTGTCCAGGCCAAGAAATCATTCTCCAAACATTTTGCTTTATTCCGAACTGTATATAATTTGGACACAATTTTGAAGAATGTTTGGGGCCATTATCTGTTGAGGAATCAGAATCAGATCCTGGAGAAAACTGCCTAAAATTCTGCTCCCTGCAGGAACTGAACCAGCGGCATTCAGATTCTCAGCCCAGCGGAGGCAGAGAATTAAGAATGAAAGAATTAAATTTCGTCCAATGACGTGAAAACCAGAAGGAAATGTGTGATGAAGAATACTTGTAGATACGTTGGTAATGTAATGGTGGTAACAGTGCAATATTTGTTTAACATATTTCTAACAGTGCACTGTTTCAGGGTAATTCAGTGTATTTCTTAAAAACCAAGAGGTGGCCCATACTTTTGTCCTGTAGTGTAAATGCTACAAATTTAGTCTAAAACAGTGAAATAGGCGGCCAATAATGAATAAGATTTCTGCCTGTTGAGGTTTGACAGTCTGTTTAGTGGGATCTACCGTGGCGGGGGAGGCCCTAGTTGGCTGGACAGCTGTGTGAGGGGCCGAGCCGTCCATAGAGTTGCCCCCGATCAGATAAGCTCCCGAGCTGCTGATGATCTGGCCGCTGGTGAGGCCCATCGACAGCCCCCCGTTTCCGTTGCCGTTGTTGGCCATGCTGTGAGACGTCACCACCGTGGTCACTTGAGACGAGCTGCCTTGCGTGTCAAAATAATTCCCCCCACTGTTCTGGCTGTACATCTGGGGCTCCGTGTAGGAATACGTCCGTCTGGTTTTTGAACAAAGGAAAACAAACCACATACATGACAACATGTTACATTTGATCAGAATGTGGTACATTTCTGTAAAGCTCACATACAACTTTCTGCATTGACTGAGGTTCTACTGTAAACTGCACCTCTTTAAAACAGCCTTTGTTGAAAACCCAGTCTCTAAACTGAACAGCTTTCATAATCTGAAAGCACCCAACCAAAACATTTACTTTGCACCTCATCATTAAATGATCTCTTAATGCTCATTACAAAATGTACCAGAGAAAGAAATTGCAGAGATGAAAATCTCATTGCATGGTGAAGCGAAGTACAGGAAAACTGACAATTGAAAATCTGTGAGGGAGAAAAGAAATACCCCTTACTGTGACAGAAAGAATTCTTCTGACAGCTGTGTTAAACGTTTTAGGCACATTACCTTTAGTCTGCAGAAATATACCGAGGCAGGGGGCAAAAAACAAATTGATCTGAAACACATCAGGACTTCTCATAGCTTCCGTCTGCCGCTTTGTTTGAAAGTGTGTACAGAAAACGACCTGAGGAGTGTGGTGTAATTGTTATTGTAAAAAGCAGTCTTTCAGGGACACGTTGCTTCATTTGATATGATGGCAAGCTTTTTTTAGTGTATAATAAATACAACTGAGCAATTTTTCCTCTTTGTTTAAATGTTTTAAAATGTTAGACCCGTGGCAAGAAAACTTAATCACTGGGCAGTCTCAGACAGAGCTGGTGTCAAGGGACAGGTGACCTGATGGGGACCAGAAAGTGTTCCACCATACAGCTTCTGTAACCATTAATGCCTCATGCAGCCACCCCCGAAACGCAGGAGAGCTCATTGAAGTGCTCTTCGGCTCTCGAGCCCAGCCGAGCAAGAGGACGGCTTCTTTCTCGGGGCCACTTCTCAATACTTGTGGCCATAGTCAGGTGGCTGAGCACAATTCACACCCCCACTGGGACTGAAGTGCCATCAAAAGCTGAGTAGTCGACAAGCAACAGGTTTCTGTGACATGACTGAGGTAAGCAGCCTGCAGGATTTTCATCCTCCAAAAAAAAATAACAGATGTGTCGGCAAAACACGGGAAGGGTTTGTGCCTTTTCTGTTGCTAGGCAACCAAATAAACAAGCGGTGCGCTAAACGCCAGCTCATTATCAGTTTTGCTAATAAACCTGAGCTCACTTGAGCATAAACTCAACAAACGCACTATGTTTCCTTGAGAATCCATTTTAAAAGGGGACAGGGCCCCAAGCTTGATTAAAAGAGGAGAAGCTGCTCGAGCCAGTGCACAGTCCTCATGGTGCATAATGAACAGAAACACAGGAGTAGAGAATAGTGTTTTCTGTACGGATTTCAAACCCTGATCTCTCTGTATGTGCGGTACACACTCACATGGTTCCATTAGTGTAGACGCCGCTGTCCTCCTCCACGTACTGCACCTGTGCTGGATATACATGCTGGACCTGCTGAACAGTCTGGGCCTGTGAGGACGGACAAGAGGAATGTTTATTTAGTAAAGAATTAAGACTTCTCAATACCTCTTTAAATGTTCAACAGTAATAAACTGTATTAGACAGCACATCACAATTTACACAGCATCAGAGCAACACAACAACCCTGTACAGGAGAGCTCCTAGAGAGGTTTGGTGTGTTACTTTGAAGGTTTGCTGGTCATTTTATACAGTTTTCAGTTAAACAGTTGATGCATCATGGAATTGAATCCTAATCGAATCAAATCGAGAGACCAGTGAACACTCACACTTGAGGAGCAGGTGCCGATTCAAACGAAATGAGGCAATTAATGATCAAAAGCATTAATCACCCATAACATCTGCCTAATATTAACAGCTCGGGCTCTTCAAGACCTCTGAAGGAATGGCGTGTTATCTGGGACCGAGACATGAGTAGCAGATCTTTTATGTCCATGGATTGGACTAGTTTGTCCAGTGCATCCCACAGACGCTTGATCTGTTTGAGATCAAGGGAATTTTGATGCCAAGTCAACATCATGTTCCTCAAACCGTTCCTGAATAGTGTTTGCAGTGTGGCAGGGCACATTATCCTTCTGAAAGAAGACACACCCTCTGGGGAACCCTACTGCCTTGAAGGGGTGTACTGGGTCTGTGCCAGTGTTTCTCAGCAGGACATTGCTGAGAGCACCACACTGCCTCCAGCCTTTTCTTCATCCTGGGCGCCACTTTATTTCCAGGTAAGCAACACACACACACACAACACACACACACACACAGTTGTCTGCAAGATGTAAAAGAACGACTCATTGACCAGGCCATCTACTTCCTTTGCCTTGTGCTCCAGTTCTGATGCTCAGGTGCTATTTGTAAGCACCTTTCATAGTGGACAGGAGTCAGCATCGGCACTCTGCAACCAACCATCCCCTTAAAGCAAGCAAGATTCACCTCTGTTTTTAATGGTGCGGCGTATACGAGTTACCAAACGTATCTGGTAACTATGGCACTTCTTGTTGAAATACTCATGGACCATTCAAAGCATGCTTGTGTCAAAGCATTTGTGTACCTGCAGGGCATATGTTTATGGCTTTAAATGCACATAAAGCATGAATGGATCAGATGTGGTCCTGGAGGCTGGCTCACCTGTTGCTGGACGGGCACCTGAGAGGCCACCTGCTGGGCAGTGACAGCAGGCTGCACAGGCACGCTGGTCTGGAGGGGCACCGTAGACGTCGAGTCAGCGCCTGCCTCTGGGGTTTGCATGGCGCCTGACGGAGAGGCGAGAGAAAAGGAGAGAAACGATAATATCAGTCACCCAAACTGCACTGTGGCACATCATGAACCTGGAAAATCATGTCACACACCTCCTCCAAAAGAAGCAAATACAGGAGCCTGAATACAGCTCTGATCCATCATGTTCGACCTCAGCATATTCCACTCAAGGCTAAACTGGCAGACCAGTACAACTCCTGGCTTTAGCCATCCTGTTAATACAAGCAGTGCTTCTATTTGCAAAATTCCTTATTCAAACACAAGGCTACAATATGCAAATGAGCCTCTAATCAATCACAATCTTTCTGACAGCTCCAGGTGAGTTACTGTGTGATCTGATGGATCGAGGTCTTCATGTAATCCAACAAAAGTCATTTTTAACCATTAAAAGGTGTTTTGGTGCAGGAAGGGGAGGGGCTAAACTGCTGTAGTCAGAATAAGGAGATTGGTGTTGTGACATGATGTGAAAACAGGCTGTTTTTGTAGTTTATTTTCCATATATGGACTGTAGGGGGGGGGGGGGGGGGGCAAATGCACCACTTTTAA
>JBBPDC010000035.1:12630384-12643509 GCA_037974485.1 Hemigrammopetersius urotaenia
TCTATAACTCCTCCCCACCACACACCCATCAGACTCTATAACTCCTCCCCACTACACACCCATCAGACTCTATAACTGCTCCCCTGCCACACACTCACACAATAATCTGTCATAACCTTCTGCTACTTATATGTGCAGTTTATTATTGTGAGTTAAATTTAGTATATGCAATAATGTTATCATGTCCAATATCAATGTTACATACAACAATGGAGAACAACTTATTTTACATTTCATGGAATTCAGCAGACGCTTTTATCCACAGCGACTTCCGTTTCCTAACTAGCAACAAGAGGTTAAGGGTCTTGCTCAGCAACCCAGTGAGGGTATGTTGAAGGTAGGATGCGAACCCATGACCTTTTGGTCTAGAGGCAAGTATCCTACCCACTAGGCCTCCACCACCGTCTATGGTATTTATATTCACCTCTCTTACTGACCACAGCATTTTGAGTATGTAGCAAAGTGTATTTAGTACTAAACATTTACTGAGCATTTTCTGGAGAGTTTTATTTATTTTTACCTTTCTTCATTACATAGTCCTTGTCTCTGTGTCTCTGTGTCTCTGTGCAGCCGCAACACAAGCAATTTTCTCCGGTTTTCTGATAAGCTGAAAGTGAGGTGCGTTTTACCATCACACCTACAGCACTGCAGAACACATTACACCCACGATCACCACCACCAATCTGGTGCTTGGAGGCTTTCATAAACACGAGGAGAGGAGATGGAGGAGAGAGGCAAATGAGACAATCTGTTGTTTAGACTCATTTGAACCGTATGAGGGCTGGAAACTGAAAGGCAAGAATTAATGAGAAAGAAGGCTCTTGAAAGTCATGTTTCATTGTATTGCAATATTAAGGTCGGTTAATACGTGTCCTGCGTAGACTCTCCAGCGGGAGGTCCTCAGGGCCTTCTAGGCCTTGAGAGAAGACGTAATTGTCCGTTCATTTCAATTTAATTTAATTGTCATGCTTGTTGTGGATGAACGTGACACTGCAATAATACTCCTATGTTTCATCAAGACGCAAAAGTGTTATGATCTTAAATTCCCAGGGGAAAATGATCCAATCAGGATTAGCAGTCAGGTATTCACCTGGTTACAAACAGGGTCTGAAGGCCTATTGAACTTAAGGCCAACTGAGTCAGATTAACAACAACATAAATAGGAAATGAATGAATCAAGCAGTCGTGTTTTGAGTTTTTCATTCATTCAATCTCTGAGCTGCTTAGTCTGAGAGGGGTGCGCATACAGGGGCAATGTAGCATCTCCAGTCCACCTTCATGTCTTCGGACTGTGGGAGGAATCCAGAACTCCTACAGCAGAAACAGAACATACAAACTGCACACAGATGGGCCCCTTGGCTGCTGTAATGAGGAATCAAACCCAGGACCTTGCAGGTATGACCACTGCAACACTGTTGATTGTCTACATTGTGATTTTTAAAACAACTCTTGAGTTTGAGAAGAGCACAATGCAAATTAGAGCTATGATTAATAATAATAACATGAATCATTATTATTATTAATAAACATGCCATTGTCTGACATGCCACTGGCCAGATATCAAGGATATCTAGGATCCCGAGAGCCCAACATACAGTGTCCTATATCTATTCATCTACCAGTCAGTCTATCTATCCATCTGTCCATCTATCAGTCAATCTATCCATCTATCCATCTATCTATCAGTTTCCTTGGACAGCAGTTTCCTTGGACAGCAAAAATGTATTTAAAAATATAGAAAAAAGACATATTTGATATGCTATTTGAAATGAACCGTTTTTGATCTTGTAGGATTTTAGAGTTATAAATAATGTATCATGTTTCTGGCTGTGAAGGGTCCGTTTGAAAACATTGGATGAGATGCATTTTAAATACGGAGGAGATAAACAGATGGCAGGGCTGTGTGTGTAGTGTGAGGTGTGTAGTGTGAGGTGGGGTGTGTTGAGTCAGGGGTGTCCAGTTGTGCACTGTAAGCTCCAGTGCGTTTGTTGCCTGTGTCCCCTTGGTAGTTATGCCCCCACAAGACCGGGTGTCTGGGTGTCTGGGCCTTGGGGGTGGGGTGTGGATGTTGGGGCGTGTGTGTAGGTCTATGTGGGTCTCTGCGTGGTTCCATGGGGCACTGTCCGTCCATGCCGGGGTCTAAGTCTCTGCGTGGTTCGTGGGGGGTGTGGAGTTTGGGATTGTCCACACCAGGCTCTGGAGGGCGGGGTGTCAGTGCTGGGGTCTATGTCTCGGCATGGTTCTGGGAGGTGGGGTATGCGCGCAGTATGAAGTCACAAAATAGGTACGCATTTGCGTACCACTGACATCTATTCGGGCTTGCGTACCACTTATGTCAATCCCTGGTTATTATCCAGTATATCATTAGTGGTCAGTTTCTGGCCACAGGACACTGCTGCCTGGATATTTTTGGTTCTGACACTAAAGAGGTGTTTAAAAACTGTTGTGAACTACACTCACTGGTGGTCTTTGGGGGTCCTGACCTAACAAATCAGGCTGCACATGTGTATGGTCAGATAAACAAAGTGTACCTAATAAAGTGTCCAGAGTGTGTATATAGAGTATGGATGTGGTGGATGAAGTCAAATGCATGAAAAACTTTTAAGTACTATAATTACAAAGGCAGCTAAACAGGTGCATGGCATTAGACTGGAATCCAATTAGCAGCATGTGTGAGCTATAAAAGAGTTCCGACAATCAGCACTTTGCAAGATTTCAGAGCTGCAATAGGCCACCAGCCGAGCTCTAAAGAGGTCAAAGAGTCTGTACCCGAGCTGCAGGTGCATCGTTCACAGGGAGCGCAGGTTAATTTAACGTGACGAACTGAACAGTCTCGAAAATCAAGACACAGTATACCAGTGTGGTTGTAAACAGAAGGTGAGAAGACTTAAACACAAACATTGCAAAGATATGAGCTCAAAAATAACCCATGACTCAGTTCTGACAATGACTCAGAAAGCTGGAAGGTAAGGCTGGGCTGCTGTTCAGAAACTGGACCAAGATACACAACCTGCTTCACTGAGGACAAGCCTCCAATAATAACCTGTGGAAAAAAGGAATGTGGTCAGATCTTCTATTCATTTTCCTAGATCTTCATTTAGGAGAAATGGGGTCAAAGGCCTTCCATCAACTTCTGGCTAAGCTGATCTTCATACCTTCAAAGAGCTTTAATTTAATATTTATGTTATGTGAAGGCTTTTTATATAAAGAACCTCCATTAAAAGGTTCTTTAGAGAACTAGTTTATGCCACTATGGCACTTGCTATAAATATATTGTATCGTGTTTCCATTATTTTGTCCTCCCCTGCCTGTAGTATATTGATAGTACACTTTGTTCCACAAGCATAGATTTGATGTTCATTGTTTCTATGGCAACCAAAGTGGATATGCAAGCAAATGCGACTCCAGTTTGACCGCAGAAATCAGATTTGGTCACTTGGTACCTAAAATCTGAAGCCCAAAAAATCAGATTTAAGAAACTAATCTGGTTTGTCCTGCAGTGTATGACCAAATGATTTAAATCCACATTGTTTAAAGTGTCCATATCCCACATTTGTTCTATATTTATTGTTTTCTCACAAGGTTCAGCGGAGTTTATGGACCAAAAACAGTCCAAAAACAGGCTGTGCCCTTAAGACTCATATATGTGAATTATCTCTGGTCTGATGACCTGATTTATTTTAAAAAAAACAGCTGGATGTGTATAAATATGCTTGTTAATTTTGCATGACATGGGCCTTCGGTGGTATAGTGGATAACACCACTGCCCTCTATGAATCTATCCTGGGCTCAATCCCAAACGCAGGCAACACCAGTAAAAGCCATTGGACGAGACTTTCCACATTTGCCTATATCTGTTTCCACATTGGCCTATACTGTAAATCCCTCTGGATAACAGCTACATTTGGAAATGTTATTATTGTGCATAAAATAGCAAAAATGATTAAAACGAAAAGTGATTCCAATCACTGATTGTATATTAGCAGAAAATACTGTCTTCCTTGTACTTCAGCTCTTTTATTTGAACCCAGTAGGATCGATTTAAAGCAACTTTGTGGCGAAATGAGTTTTTCTGCTCTTTGTTCTTCCTCAGATGGACCCGGGCCCAGTCTTATCTACGTTCTCCTTCTCCTTCCCTCTCTTTGATAGGGTCGAGAGAGTGGCAGGTGTGCGGGGGGCAGCGAAAAGGACAGGAACAGAATTAAGTCATGATGAGTGGCCTGAAGGCTGTCCCAGTTCACGTGAGTGCATTGTTCACCCGCAAGTGAAGGCGATGCTCGAAGAGTGATGACTAAATTAGTTTTTTTTTTTTCCCTTTTCCTTGCACTTCGCTTGTCACTTCCGAGCCAGTTGGAGAGACTAATGGCCTTTTCACCCCTCCGACCTGCCCTGACCCTTCTCTGGGGTCAGCTCAATGTACGGCGGCTAACTCCCATCCCACCCGCCATGATTTATGCTGCGTTCCCTTCACCGTCACGGGCACTTCAGGCCAAAGAGAAGAACAGGATGGATGATAGAATAGAATTAAACCGGAAAAAGAGTTTTAGAATAGGAAAGTGAAAGACGCAATTGCACTCGCTAATCACGCTAACTGCTACAAGTGCTTTAAAGCTCTCTTAAGGGTTCCTTTGTGTTGCATTGCTTTTTTTTTATCTCTCTCTTTTTAATCAGAAGTCGGTGGAGATCAAGACGTCTCCGCTGCCAGCGCTCCGTCTTAATCATCTTCATCATTTCAGCTCGCAGCAGATGGAAGTCTGGCGTCGCCACATTCTCTGCATTAGCTGGGCGCGAGTGACACTTAAATCGACGACAAACTGACAGAGACCCACGAGGTCAGGCGCTGGGCTAGCTCGGCTTGTTATGGCCCCTTCGAGAAGCGGCAGTGCTCGCTCTGCAGGGGAGGCCGCGGAGACTGATGTGTGTGTGTGAGTGTGTGTGTGTGTGATGCAAGGGTTGTATTTATTTATTTATTTACATATTTTTTGCTCATTGCTTCCGTGTACGCTGTCGCTCTGGTGGAGGAGCCCCTCGTGACAGACTTCTCAGGCGCGATGAAGACTGGACAAGACAGATCCAAGTGGGTGTCAGGGTTCATCTGGCTATCTGCTATTGTTTGAAAGACTCGTCTGGCAACAAGTGCATGATCATGGTGTCATCCCAGAGCTGACAATCCACCATCTGCCAAGCTCGCAGACATAAGCGCCGTGAGTGCCAGTGGCACGTCTAGTTCATAGCAAATGGTGGATATACAGCAAAATAAATGGAAAACGTATGAGAGCGTACGACAGCTCCGAGGGTCAATATTTGACAAGTGTTTCTAGCTCAAGCAAAATATTGGTGTAAAAACTCAATGATTCAGCCAAATTTATTTTGCCAATTTTTATTTCAGTGTTGTCAAGTCGTGAGTGCACTATGCCTGCTAAGGGACACTTGTGTGTCCACGTACGGAACCGAATAATTGAATTACAATGGTCAGTTCCCATTAGTTAGGAATGTAACAACACATGATTAAACTAACACTGGGAGGGTGAACGATAGCACATGGAAGAACCGCCTTCCTTTGAACTGCCACCAATGCAGCATCTTTCGGCAGTTCTTTTTATGCTACATAAGCTAACAAAGGCCAATCGTGCCATCCTGGATGGCTGTAGTATCACTGGGGAATTAACTCCAAATGATGGAGCCTAAGATAATTGCTACATTGGGATCCCCCATGTTTTTAACAGATATGGGGGTGTGGCCTATGAACAGTACAGTGTGATGTGTGTTTTAATGTATAAATGATGAAATGGGTGTTTTTCCCCCAGCTGCTCCTTCTACTCTGGGCTTATTTCAGTGCAAGCCTGAGCAAGAAATGAACGGCAAGAGAAGGTGGTAATGATCAGAGAAAGGCAGAGTGGTCCAATCTCATGAGCTGTCTTCCCAAACTGGAGGCACCATGATAACTATTAGTTCAGAACACTTTCTCAGCAGATGGTTGGTCCATTTATACCTACAGATATTTTTTAATTCTTCTACAAACATGCTTCCTCACCTGTTGCTTCCTGACACTTGCTGGGCAGCTTCGTCAGAGTGCATCTCATCTCATGCAGTTGTATGCAGACTCAGAAAATGCAGTCTGTTTACACTCGGGTTGATCTTATGTGGTTTGAGTGATCGCAATCCGGTCGCAAGGCGTCCTGAGTGTGTTTACGCCTGGCTTTTCACACAATCAAGTGAAATCTGAGCAACCAAAGAGGCATGTTGACGTGATCTGTAAACAACCTCATTAAAACAGATTTAAATCCAACCCCACCACTCAAACCACTTCAGGAGGTGGAAATGTATCTTAATCAGATGTTATGGAAATGTAAGCACATCTGCTTCTCCAAGCCACATTTGAGACCCAACACCCCTCCCAATATATTACATTAGAGGATCTCAAAGCAGTCCCCAACTTGCACTCACTGGAATAGAGCAAAAACTATGACTGCCTGGGAGTCCTGAGGACTGGTTTAACAACCACTGCGTTATATTTCTCCATGGTTTCTAGCCAGAAACAGTTACACTCTCCAGTTAGCTCTGAGAAGATGGACAGAACGTGTTAAATTACCTACCAACGTACACTATAAGCAGGGGTTGACATCATTTTTTGCTTTAGTACTCTAAAGAGTACCTACATTAATGAATTGGTACGCACACAAATTCAAAATATTTTACCTTACTGACTTTTAACCTAAATTAAATTACAGGTCTAGTCACCCACGGTATTAAATGAAATCGGCTTTCTAATATGATGGGTGTGTCTACTTTCTCGCCACTAGCTTTTCGAAATGAGTTCAGCCTGTTTCTGTTTTTGTGGCTGCCGAGTGAGAAAAAGCGTCTCGCTCAGATCCGCGGAACAGGGGCAGATCACTCCTCTCTGGACTGGCGAAGTCGAGGGGGCGGGGCACGCAGTGACCTGCTCTGACTGATTTTTGATTGGTGCAGAAGCGAGGCTCTGTGGACCGGCAGGAACCATATTTTTAAATGTCATTATTATTTTTTCCTTTCCTGAGTGGTGGTACTTGGAGATCCTGTGCGAAGTTACTCAGATTAGGTTCGCATTTGCACAGTAAAGACTGAAAACTGGTGCGCATTTGTCGTACCACATACGCCAATTCTTGCTTGCGTACCGCTTGTGTTAATCCGTGAATATAAGGACAAAAGTATTAGGACGCCTGACCAATACTCCACTTTAATGATATTGCATTCAAATCCATAGTCTTTAATATGGAGCTGGTCCCCTTTTGCAGCTACGTCTTCCACTCAAAACAAAGATTTTGGAATTTCTGTAGGAATTTGTGTCCATTCATTCTGCAGTGCATTTATGACGAGAAGGCCTGACTCACGAATACTGCATTGCGTTGAGGTCAGGGCTCTGTGTGGGCCAGTCAAGTTCTTCCACACTAAACTTATCCATGTCTTTATGGACCTAGCTTTGTGCACATTCATTGAAAAGGTTCTTCCCCAAACTGCGTCCACAAAGTTGGAAGCATGGCATGTCCAGAATGTCTTGGTATGATGAAGCATTAAGATTGCCCTTGACTGGAGGTAAGGGCCCACCTGAAATCAACAACTAAGAGGTGTGTCTTACCTTTGTCCATATTGTGTGGAAGTGAGTCCACCATTAATGCTTTATTTTTAATTGGGAGGAATAGGTAGGTAGGATAGGTCTCTCTAGACCTTTCTAGATCTGCGGCTCTTTGCTGAAAGAGACACTGTAAAATTGCTACATATAAGCAATACCTGCCAGTGACATTTTGCTGCCCTAGGTCACACAGAATTTTGCTGCCTCCAGCTTTAGTCCAGTCACAGTTTTAGATGATGTGGCAACGACATAAGATTTATTTGACCTCAGGGGCATGTAGGATTTTAATTACTCAGTTAAGGGGATCACTAGTCTGGCGAATATAGCCGCTATCAATCATGCTCTGATCCAGTACTTTAGATCAATGGCCACCACCCTTGGTCCTGCAGATCCACCTTTCTGAGAAGCCGAGTTCCAGCCACAATCTGCAACACCTGCTTACTGACTAATGACCTTCAGAAGTCCCTGATTGGGTGTATTAAATGAGGGGGAGGCAGCAGGCTAGAGCCAAACATGGCAGGAATCTCCAAGAGAAGGAGGACTGAAGATTTGTTAATATTACACATCATATGTTACGTCCATTGCAAGCCTCGAACGTTCTTGTTAAGCTTTAAGTCTACATTAAGAATGACAAAAAGGAATAGATCACTGTTAGCATAGTGCTAACATACTACTAGAATCCCATAGAGATGCGAACAGAAAGGGTCACATAATTATCATACAGGGTTTTCCATGGTCAGAATTGAATGCTTAACTGTAATAGTCATGATTTGCCACTCCAGTGAAAACACAGGTTGCATTGACCAGGTATAAAGACACACATTACAGTAAGGGATCTTTCCTTCGAGAAAGGTAAACCATAAACCAAACCTGCAGACACATTTTTGCGGATCTTTCCTCGCGCTGTTCTACAACGGTATCAGCTTTTAAAAAATGATTTTGAATAAAATGGAAAACTCACACTTCCATGACTCCCCACTAACTACAGCTGTCATATGTTTACTACATATAAAGTAGCGCCGCTCCATGCCTCCCTCCTCACCTCCAGCTTTAAAGCATGCACCTATTCTAATGCGTTCTGGGTGACTCCGTGTCCTGGAGCTAAAATCAGAACGTTGGCGGAGGAATTCAAAAAAAGCAATCAAATTTTCTGTCTCGGTAAGCAGAGCGGCACTCGCTCGGGGTCATCCGCCGCCTACCAGCCCTGCTTCCACAGGCGCTTCGCGGCAGCCCTCAGGCTTACCTGTGTAATTAACTTTTTTCCCCTCTCCCCAGTCTTTGAGTGGTGTATTTCTCCCTCGCACTACAAATGCTTGATATCCCTGCGGACCGGCGGTGTGCCTTAATGACTCCCCCCAATCCCCACGTTGCCTCCCACCACTCCCGCAGTAAAACGAGCCTTGTGCCCCATCATCAGGCCTGATTAACGAGACAGAATTTTGATTAGGAGACGCCGCTCCTGATTCATGCCTTATGCTTTTTTCATTCGCAAACATTAGAGGAATAATCAAGGGAGCGAGATGTAATTCTTTTCCCATTATTCCCACTCAGGGATTATTGTAGTGTGTAATTGCATGTATGTATGTACTACATTTTCAGAACTGCGATCAGTGATTGATGAGGGTTCAAGAGTGCAGCCTTGCCAGACTTCTTTAAGAAGTCGGAACAAAGAACTCTGACAAAAGAACTGTGACAAAAGACAGTGAACCATCCAGTCGCACAGAAACTGCAAACGAACGTCTACAACCGAACACATAAAACATGTTTTCCAACTAAGATGAAGGTGAACACTTACCAGTGTACGGACATTTTCAATAAATTACACTCTTGGCCACAAGCTCTGCATTATTAGTAGCGCTGAGCTCACTTGACAATCAATAGTTGTTAAATCTCCGAGATGTTTGACGAATATCAGCCTGGAGGGTCTCTTAGATCAGCTGTAGCTGGTCAGCTAGCGGTGCCCAAATTAGAATCGAAACATAGTGAAATGACGTTTAATCATTATGCTGCTCCCAGCTCCCAGTGAAGATCTGATCTGTCCAGTTTTAAAAAGAAACCAACATGTTTCCCGCTGCCCTTAGTTACCAGAAAGAGCTGCACAAAATGAATGCACTTTTATCTGTTTCCTACTTTTATGCTGCTTTCATTCTATTGCTTACTTTTCTTGCTTTCATTCCTCAGGGGCCCTCTCCCCACTTGGGGCCCTGGTAATTTTGTCCCACTTTTCACCCAAATATGACGCCCCTGGTCTTGTGTTATCTGTGTTACTGACAGGCCGGAAGAAAAAAAATATATATATATCACATCATAGCCTCACAGAAAATGTGTCCTGGGTTTGATTCCTTTCTGTGTGGAATTTGTACGTTCTCCTCCTGTCTGTGCTGGGATTCTGCCTCCCACAGTTCAAAGTGCTTCAGGTAAACTGACAATTGCTAAATTGCCCTTATTGATGGCGAGAATGAAACTGTGTAACTGTTCAGAACACAAGTGACATGGATCCATGCCCAGAGTGCAACAAATAAAAAATTTTCACCATACGGCTCCTTATATGGAAGTTCCTCAAGTTTGCGTTGGTGCTCAAGGTGCCAGACGTCATGCTACGCTTCGTTTGGTGTTCCTGTGTCATGTAGAAACAAAGTTGTTGAAATTTCAAAACGTAATATAATAACCGATACTGGGGTTTTAAAAATGGCGTCACATGCAAATGTCCATGAAGAACAAAACATACGATCTTTGAACCTGACAGAACTTTCAGGATAGTCTCCGCCCACATGTGGGTGGGGAAAACCCACAGAGTGCAGGGGTCCGGAGAGCGTCCGAGAGAACGAGCGGCAAAAGGCGTGTAGGAGAACAAACACCGGTTTTACACCATTTATATTTGTTGAAATCAGATGTTACTCATACTCTCTGAGATCTAAGGGTTCCGGTGTGTTTACAATATTATATGTGTGAATGCGTGTCTGTGATGGACTGATGACTTATCCAGGGTGTTGCACTACTGTTCTCTCTATGAGTGCTAGGATAAGCTCCAGCATGTTAATGAAAGGGTGGATGATTTGAAGTTAAAGGGAGAGGTGAGCCGCCTGGGCTGTACTGAAAAGAGCCGGGTAGGTAATTAACTCACGGGAAGTCTTTCAGTGAATCACCGTTCTCACTTCACACAGCGGCCATTAGCGCGTGGTTTGAAACACATTGTCTACGAGACCCCTGTACGAGGACAGCAATTAACTGACCGCTCGTTTAAAACTTACTGTACATCCCTGTGCAGCTCCGGCACGCTTTATTAACTGCAATCAGTGGAACAGGGACATGTGCATCTGTGCATTGACCTTAAGTGTCAGAGCCCAGGTTGTTAGTTTAATGAAGCGCTGTTTAGCAAGCATCCTATGGGAGGTGCAGTTTAATTACTATAATATTACATTAGAGAGCTCCTCTCGTCTCCTCCTCGCGCTGAAGACGAGCTTTTGAAGTGGAGATTACGGCATCTCGCGAACACTCATCAACTTAAATAATGAAACAGAGGTTAATTTGGGAACGAGTCGTTTGGTTTTTTTTCGCCGCCGAGGGTCCTGACACGACAAAATTCATGATGATTATGGATATTTATAGAGATGTGAGCGGCTGGTGCGGCTCGGAAAAAAAGCAGAAGAAGGAGAAGGGAAAGTAGTAGAAGAAACCCTGTTTAAAAAATGTCTTCTGCCTCACTGTGTGCGGAACCGCAGGCAGTACATGGAGAAATAAGCAAGACTCTTAGCGCGGATTCAAGAGGCACTTCAAGGCTGGAGTCAACAGCTTGACTTTTTCAAAAATGCCGCAGATGAGAGGTGTGATCCTCCTTTGAAACGTCTGCCACATCGACGGAGGGCTCTGCCTTGGCGATGATGTCGTGTTTAGGTGCAAATTTCGACGAGCTGTATAGCGACGCTCCCCCGTGGGCCTATCTGGTGAAGAGCTGTTGGAACTCAGCGGAGAACTGATGAGGATGAAAAGGACGTCAAATGACAAGAAAAAGCTAGAAAGACACTTCACACAACTGCACCAATGCTTCATGCAAGGCAAGATGGTTTGTGGGCAGCAGAGCTGGTGAACCCTTAGGTCCTTCAAGGCCTTCAGAGAAGGTCTTACAAGAAATACAGCTGTCAGTTTTCCTTCATTTTGGATTCAAAAATTGCTCCCAAATGGTGCAACTATCTAGGCATCTATACCCAGGAGACTGTGAGTTTGATCTCTAGTGATGCCACAGCCGTCTATACATCCATGAATGCACAATTGGCCTCACTCTCTCTGGTAAGATGGTAGGATGGCTCTTCCTCTCCCTCATTACTTGATTTGTTGTCTGATAACAGTATTTGTGAAGCTTTGCCTTCACCCTCTCAGTACTAGCAGCATTGTGCATTTGGTCCACTTTGGTAGTACTCTGGTAGTGGATAAGTGTTTAACATTGTTATACTTAATGATGCAATACGTAGATAGGATACTTGCCTCTGGACCAAGAGGTCATGGGTTTGAATCCTACCTTCCCTTAACCCCAAGTTGCTCCAGGGAGACTGCCCCCTGTAGTTAGAGAGTGGAAGTTGCTTTGGATAAAAGCCTCTGATAAACAGTGATGGGAATAACGGTGTTAAAATAACAGCGTTACTGAAAAATAAGTCATTTTTCAATCTAACCAATTACTGTTTCCATCGTTACAACGCCGTTACCGTTACTGTCATTACTGTAATTACTGTAATTAAGCTGTTTTCACCCGACCAGGCTCTCAGCCACAGGAGCGGCAAAGCTTTTTTCTTTTCTTTGGTGAGGGCGACAACCGCATAAGGGATGATGATTGGCTAAGGTGGAGTAAAATTTCATGGTAAGCCAACCAGAGGCCGAGGTAGGCGGGTGTTTACACAAACACACACACGCAGCCGCATACTCGCACAGGAGAGACAACAATGGCGAGTTCAGTGGAAATACAGACATTACTTTTCCCTTGTTGAAATTAAAGACAAGAACGTATTATGTCCTGGAAATAAGTCTTTATCCACGTCGGTAACGAGCAACTCTAATCTGATGAAGCACCTGTCATCGTCTCACGTTTCATCAAAACTAGTGGCCGAGAACGTGGGTGTTGATAGCAGCCCAAACCCAGGAGCTGCTAACGTGAGCTCCGCTAATGAAGGAGGGGGCGGAGCCAAGCCATCAAAGCAGCCTGAGCTTGATTTTTTTATGCCCCACAAAAAGCTGCTGTGACACAGACTGAACTAAACAGTATGTTGTTGAGAACATGCTGCCGTTATGCTTAATGTTGTTACAAGCATAATTTAATTTAGACCTATTTAATTGCCAGTTGCGGCCTGTTGAAGTGCAATAAATATGAAAAGTTCTAAAACATCTATTGTGTTTTTATCATTCTGCTATTATATACACAGTAATGACCATATCTACAGTGATATATTCAATTTAATAGGTGTCTTGTCTCACATTGTCCCACAGCGATATTAGAATAGTGTAGATTTGTGTACAATGTTTTCTGT
>JBBPDC010000035.1:12686488-12728633 GCA_037974485.1 Hemigrammopetersius urotaenia
CCCCAAGTTGCTCCAGGGAGAGACTGCCCCCTGTAGTTAGAAAATGGAAGTCGCTTTGGATAAAAGCGTCTGATAAACGCCATAAATGTAAATGTAAATACCAATTTGGGTGAGTATTAAACAGTATTTGCTAGCAACATTAGCCTGTAGCTTGTAGCAGTTAGCCTTTTGTTGAACTAAACCTGGACCCTTGGCTGATCAAAACATAAGAGATTTTTTTCAAAATTATTCGCTTAATTAGCTGGATGTGCACAGAGAAGGTTTGGAAACCTGTGATTTTCTTAATAAAACTTCTTAATTTAATGATAAAAAGAAAAAGGGGCAACATTGTATGTTTATTTCTTATTAGGAGTTTTATGCTGGTTTCCTGGCTACCTAAGACTTCTGCACATTCTGTATGAGTGGGTGTAACACGGATATTTAAAGCCTTCCAACATTTCTAAAATGTCGTTCGCTATGTTGTGAAAGGGGTTGTGGAGTGAAGTATGTCATAAAAAGACTTATGTTCCAAGCAGTTTTTGCAGCTCTCTTGCATCCGACCTTTTGACGGTGAGGACACTGTTTGGAAAGGTGGGCAATCTACAGAAATAAAAAATGCCTCTTTTACTACTTCCCACCCAGGCTCCAAACAACCATTTCAAAATATAGGTGTTATATAAACCGTTCTGTTGTAAGAGCTTGAGTGAGAAATGGCAAGATTTGTATGTGTAGGCAATGTACATGTTCCAGAGAAGACCACATGCAGTGATTGCGTTTTTTTTTGTAATACTCAAAGCCACTACAAAACAGTCCATAAGAATCATACTAAAAGTATTAAAGTGCTAAAATCACAGGCTATAAAGATGTGGGCGCCCAGATAGAGACTCAGACCCCAGTCTGCTGCATCAAAGACAGAGCAAACATTTGGTCACATCACATGTGAAACTAAGGCCACATCCTCTAGAGCAGTGGCCCCCAACCCCCGGGCCTCGGGCCGGTACCCGCGTTCCCCGTGTTCTGTTGTCGCTCGTTGTTATGGAAACGCTGTTAATAAAGCTGCGAGTACACACTGGATTTACGTTTATTATTATATTTTAAAGACACCCCCATTTTTATGCGTATCATTTATTTGTATATATACGTACACATATATTTATCTGCCGCTCCTTAAAGGCCGGGCCGCGAACATAGTGTCTGATATTAAACCGGTCCGTGACCCAATAAAGGTTGGGGACCGCTGCTGTAGAGTGATCGCACATCTGCACATTTAAATGTACACTTTGTGGAATTTAAAATGTGAGTTGACACATATTCTATTTTCATTTTTCCCCAGTACATTTAAACAACAAATGCATACCAACTGTGCAGTACAAAGATGAGAAAGTGTTCTTAAAAGAACTTAAAGTACTTATTTACACTTCAAAAATGAACAAAACATCATTCGGCGGAGGTGCTCTTACAACTGCGTGCCCCCACCCCCACCCCCACCCCCGAGTTATTAGCCTATGAGGTTCTAATTTTCTCATATAATTTATACTCTTTGGTGCATTTGCTGCCAAATGTGTCTCAGGCTCCTGCTTAAGTGAACCGCCTCAAAGGTTTTATGGCTCTTTCAGGTTGCAGCCCAAGGTTGTTGTATTTCAAACGAAGGGCGTGTAATTAATCCTCCTTGTTTAGGCGAAGACGCCACGCTCGCAATGTTCTAGACATAATGGACGTCCACCAGAAGTGCAGCCGGAAATCAGCTTCTCTATGCCGAGCGCACAGGGCCTCATTCAAAATGACTAAGCGTAATTTTATGCCATCCCACCCTCTCTATCACAACAGTTTATTCATTACAGACTGCGCTAATAGGAGCTGCTAAAAGGAATATGTCAGGGAAGGCAGCCCATTGTTTGGAGTACAGGTTTTACTGTGGTCAGACTAATTTGCTGTAATTGGGGAGTTGGCCCGAGTCCTTATCCAAGGAGTCTCCGCTGTCTCCCATCACTGCTGTTCCTGGACTCCCGTAATTACTGCATTCACTCAGCCACCTTGTAGGTGCGTGCGACGAATCATACATTTTTCCTCCGAATGCCAGGCACACATGTGACTCCTTTGAGGTTTTGCTAAACGCTGTCGTCCAGATATCGTTCGGCTGAATGATGATTGTAAGTCCTGCTATAAATCCCAAATACATTCGTCTGCTTACTGAAATATCTCAGATTTTATGGCCTATGTCGAACATATGACATGAGCAGAATACTTTCAAAAAGTAATGACCGCTGAATACCGCGTACGCTTTCCTAATATTATTCAGTAATGCATTCCATCACACACATGCAGCAGTGCATAAAGAGTAAAGTATTCAGAATACGTTTAGGATACATCTTGATAAGGCACAGCATTTCCCACGCATTGGCTATAATTACATTTCCCACACATTGGCTATTCTTGCCCTCACCCCACACACACACACACACACACACACACACACACACAGGATACACCCAAGACACGACCCCCACAACACCACCCAATTTCCATTTTGTCTCAAATTTAAATATTACAATGAGAACATTTCATATTAGTGGAAATGCTGCACACTGACGCAAAGTGTCACTTTTTTCTAAATTTTTCCTAAATCTTGGCTTTAAAAGCATTTTTTTTTTTTTTCATTTCCATCATTACATTGATTTCCTTTGCTGCATCTCCAGGATTTCCCATGTCATTGCATTGCTTATTCAAATATCTGATTATATTAGCAAAAACTTAACTATGGGTATCTATATATTCAAATATGCACCCACCCCCTACAGTGACCCCCCCCCCAGGTTTGTTTCACACTGTTTCTTTTGTGCGTGTGATTGACAGACCATTCAATCGTTAAAAAACTCGGCTTTTTGCTCAAGTTGCCACTTTCATGTAACCAAAAGTTTCATGCAACTTTTGTGTTACTATTTTCCATTAGAATGCTAATCACTTTCCCCACTTTTTTTCCCCATCAGTCTTCCTCTGTTCCAACAATCCCTTATGCACTTGTGGACTGCTATCCATCTCATGAGCCAAAGAAAAGGAATGCCAACATTAATATTTGACCATGGACTAATTAAAACAAGGTACAAATTCAGGCACTGCTGTATCAAAAATGATAATGTACTGATTCATCATTGTATAAGCAATTTTAAGCGAATCGTTAAAATAGAATGATATAACTTAATTGTCCATGTCCATAAAATATCAAACAATTACTAAACACACACAATAGCTAAGTAAGCTTTTTGCTCTTATGGTTTTTTTTTCTTGTTAACAAGCTAAATCCTTGCTGTTTATCTCTAAATGGTAATGCAAACACATGTAGTGCTAAATTAGTCCAACATGCATGAGCATCACGGGTAATTAGGTGTCGTAAACATGAACGAAATGATTGGAGCTAATCGGCTCTGTCTCTGAGCGGACCGGGAAGGGCCTGGCTAATCACCTTCGGGCCCCTGATAGGCTCTTATCAAAGCTTTAAGGTCGAAAACCCGATTACAGTGCTCTCAGACCTGCTGATCTTCCCTGAGCATCTCGGTGTGTGCTGGCCATGAATCCCGGAGCCCATAAGGATAAAAGAGGATATTCTACGATCAGCACTGAACTTTTGCCTTTGCACACATTAAGTGAAGTGAGACGTGAACTGTTTATTTCCTTCTCTATCTTTTAACCAGGAGAGCCTCTCTGAGGAGCGGCGCGCAGACAGCAATGGGATATTTTTATTATTCTCATTATTATTCTAAGATGTTTACTGTGGGGAATGGGATGATCCATCACCACCAAACGTGTAGGTGTGTAAACTGCCATGTATCAGGCAGCTCTTTCTAATGGAACCAGGGGCTCTGATGCAGAGATTTTGTGGTGGAGAAAACGGGTTATTGTCGAGAAATAAATTTATGAGAGCAATAGTGGCTGCATGTTCCACTCAATGAGTGTATATATCAGTACATAAAGAACAATTCTGCTTGACTGCTAATTTCTGTTCGAGCCCCTTTGGAATATATGTAGTATTTTAGCACTATGCTAATGTCATTGCACTTCACTATTTTTGGGCCATTCTCGAGTAAACATGGACATCTGGATCCTGAGAAAAGAATTCCATACATTGGTTAGGCTCTTATTCAGACAGGGACATTTTCCACATTTGTCCCACCCATTGCAAAATGTGATTGGTTGATTCCACTGTCACTTCTTCATCTTGCTGGTGAGTAATCTAACATGGTAAAGCTTCATATACATCTAAAGGCCCAACCAAGATTGCTTGACTGTCCCTCTATAGATACTATGAATAACATTGATTGGATGATTATCCATCATTGATTGTTTCCAAAATGGAATAATTAGTAATAAGCAATAAGGAGTTCTTTAGTAAGCACTAGCAAGAACTCATATCTCGTCTATAGTTGTCTAAATATCTTATCCTTCAGTGTCTAACTCAGTATTAATATTGTGTTAATATTAGATGCCATGCTAGTAGGCCAGCAAACATGTAATGATACACAACCCAGTGGTAACAGCTGATGTAACTGGGGCTGTTTACTCAGAGTGTGGACTGTGGCGATAGGCATGAGGACATTGGCCCTCTCTCTAAATCTCCGTGGGGACACTGTTTGGAACCTGGCTGCAGCTTCCTCACGCTAAGCTTAGCATAAGCACATCCCTTACCATCTTCTGCATGCAGCCTGTGATCCTCCTGAAGACGAGGGCCTGCGCAACTTTCTCGGTGGCCGTGCCCGAGGGGCGAATGGAGCTGGCATGAACTAATTTGGACCGACCCAGGCCAAGGCCTTTATCAGGCTTGGCCACAAAGCCAGCTTGTGGATTTTCGCAGCAGTCTGGTGGCTCGGCAGTCTTAGCTCGCGCCCCTGGGAGTGAGCGAGCACAATCCTGCCAAAGATCCAAGAAGTCTGTGAAGGAATGGAGGCAAAAGTGTAGAAACTAGAGGAGGGCATGTTGAATGGGGATGAGGAGATGAATGAGTGTCTTCCGGCCCCAAAATCATTGGGACAGCTTATGGAATGAGCCACGGATTTAAAAGTCGACGACTGTCGGCTGGATCAACATTTGCAAACTTATTCGAGCTCTCAGGGATCCAAGCGTGGTGTTCTGTTACGCAGAATAGCACGAGGTTTTGACTCGCTGATTCATACGAGCTGACTCCACCACTCCGCTCATCCTGCGAGCTCTGCGTTTGATTGGTAGCCCCACTTAATACCTCCTTGGAGAGCATTCATCTGCTGACAGCAGAGCATACGCCTACCGCAATGATCTAGAGTAGCCTCGGAACCGAATGAATGTGACAACGACAGCTACCTGTGCAATTCATTATTAAACCGCAAGAAATTAAGGTCATAAAACAGGAATGAAATAATGCGTCATAACTCAAAATCCTAGTAAAATGGAAGGGTGACGTTTAAGAATGCGTCTCCGTGTCCTGAGGGTTGAACAACTCTCCATGAAATAAATCTCCAAATTTGATCCAAATTATAGTCCGATTTCACTGTTCACAGAGGGCTTCATTAGAGGCATTTCTTCAAAAAACTCAAACAGTCCTTTAGAGCTGACCTTTTCACAGACGTAGGACAGCACCCGAGCATGAAGAGCTGACAGGACGTCCTATAAAGTCTGCCTGGTAGACTGATCGGGGTGTCACTGTAATCAAAGCTTGAAGAAATTGTATCCCACATTCCTGATGAGGATGACAAGACTGTACCTCGCCCTGGTCCTCCCTCCATCTAATCAATCTTCCACAGCAAGGGAAATAAGCAGAGAAGTCTATGGGACTTTTACTAGTCTTGACAAGGGAGACAAGGGAGACAAGCGAGAAAAAAGCATGTATTTTTAATGGAATGTGTTTATCTTCCCTGTGCCTCCTCGGCTCGTGCTGCATGAGTGGGTTGTATTAGATTATTGGAGTGCCGGGCGAGGAGGGATGAGGGAAAGGGGTAAGCTAGCGAGCGACCGTCTTTTCCCACTGCCCTGGATATTAGCCCCAATAATGGCACGGCTCTTTCTTCCCAGCTGTATTCCCATCTGCTCTAGCACTCCAGAGATGCTGCCTAATTGATAAGCACAATAAGCGCATTAACGATGGTGAAGGGCCTTGTTTCCGTAAGAGAGGATGGAGAGACAACATCTGGGCCAACTGTAGTCCCTCTTTTTGATGGCAGGATATATTCTTAGTTCTTCCCCCCATCCGCCTCATCCGGCAGGCCCTCAGGAGACGCAGGTACGAGGAAGTCTTTTTTCTTCACATTTCTCTTAGTCAACAGTTCCCCAAGAGAGGTAGACTTTGAATTATGTCTCTTGACACACAGTATTACAAGACTATACAGCGAATAGTACGTCGATATCAAGATGTTACCAAGCAGAGGCAGCGCCATTAAAGCGATTAGAAAAAGTGATTTACTGGCACAGGGATGGTTGTTTCTGGCTGTGTGGACTTTCATCAGTTAAGTCACCTATAGACAAAAAAAAACATGCTGTCCCTTACAATACGTAATGGTGAGTGCAGCCATGAGCATCCAACGCATTCCACACCACCGTGTTCATTTAGCCTGACATTCTGAGCGCCGCACATCACCCGAGTGCGATCATTACTGCGGGCCCTTCGAAAACATGCTGATATGTCGAGGAGAGCTGTGATTCTTATAAATGTTTGTCACCGTGAAATGCGAGCATCTGCCGTTTGCCCACGCTGTTTCCAAGGATACGATTCTTGAGATGAAAAAAAAGAAAGAGGCTGGGTAAGAAAGCTCCATCTGCTGCTCCTGTGCTCATCTCGCTTGCCCACAACCCATTTCCCCCCGAAGAAACTTCATCTGCCAGCTCGCAGTTCATTAGCGAATCTTGCAAGCATCAGTTAAAACTTTTCTCTGCCGCCACATCGCGCCACATCATAAATCACTGTCTCCTCCAGCGGCCGGGAGGAGGAAGCACCGTGAGCCCGCTGCCAGAACGCGTCGGGAGCCCACTGCTTTATCCCAGCAGTGCAATCTCCCAATTATTCCGAAGGCCGAAGAAAACACGACATTCGAACGGGATCCAATTTCCAACTGCCTGTCGTTAGCTGCCCCGGATGAGTTTGCACCTAGACGTTTACTGTATATTTGTCAAGTTTATGAAGAATAAGTGCGGTCGGGTTCCGGGTCGGGTATGGAGATGCGAGTGCGTGGGTGTGGAAATGCAGGAGCTCTGCCTATTGTTTCTTATTCTGTGCTCTGCTAGTCCATTCTTTTCCTAATTGATTCCATCTCGCAGGCTCTCATAGCAGAGTGTGTAAATTCATTGTAGGTGTCAGGTTCGGATTAGGTGCGTGTGGTGGGAGTTGGAATGCCGTTTCAGCAGATCTAATATATGTGAGATAGGGGACGTGCCATTGCGTGGCTCAGATTTGATATATTGCATTGTTAGAACCAGCTTATAATTGTACTCGAGGCGATTTCTGTGCACTCTTACGCCAGAGCAGTGCAGGAAACGGATTAGGGTTGATCGAATGGACTCATCTGACATCAAACACCATGCAAAGTTACACAGACAGATTTCACGTCCAGTGTTCAGCAAAGAAAAGAAACCATTGTCTCATCTTTTTTTGACATTTTTTTATTGGTATAAATGCCCAAGGTGTGTCCAAGGCATGGGGAATGTCCGGTATGCCGGAATACCAGTCAAGCAGTGTCTGCTAGGAAACTGATTCAACCAAATACAGTAATTGTTTAACCACCTGATGTTACTGGACAGCTGCACAAACAGCCGTCACTGTCCCTTATTGTACTAACTGTTGTACTTGTAGGTTAGCAAACTAGGATATCCATCAATGTTAGTCCACCTAGCTACTTGTGACTAGCATAATCTGCTTTACTGCATAACCTAGTTAGAAATGTTCTAATTTGTTAATGATAAACAGGAGAGTACGGGGCGGTTTGAATTGAGGAACATTAGAACATGATAACTTCAGGGTTGCAAGAGTGCAGAGTAGGTAGCCAGATGATACAGTATCAAAAAAACTTTTAATGTTGTTTTGGCCATCTGCTTGGGGCCAGCAGGGGGCACCCCAACCTCCAGGACCCTTTGCTTTTTTTTTTTTGATAACAGATCACCACTGACCTTGTATCTACACTCTATTATTTCAGCTTCACTACACATTAGTTTACAGATATAGAGCGTGTTTCTGTGCATCGTTTGTTATTGCTCTTAACCCAGTTCATTAATGGGCAGGACCCCCACAGGATCATCAGTAACACCCTGATACACCCTGATATGCCCTAATCTACACCCTAATATATCATGTCATTGTCACTGCAGTGCTGGTGGTGGCGTAGTGGGTAGGATACTTGCCTCTAGACCAAGAGGTCATGGGTTCGAATCCTACCTTCAGCACACCACCCCAAGTTGCTCCAGGGAGAGACTGCCCCCTGTAGGTAGAGAACGGAAGTCGCTTTGGATAAAAAGTGTCTGATAAATGCCGTAAATGTAAATGCTAGAAATATACCTGGGCCAGTCCAGTGTCAGCAGTGCTGGGAAATAAGAGCTTAGTAGTGGTGGGTGGGTTTATATTGTATGTGAAACACTATTGTACTACTAGTGACCTTCTTAAAAAGTCCTTTTATATCGATCTGGGTGGTTGAGTTAGAGACTGAAGTCCATCCACTGAGGCACAATTTGTGTTAGCAATTGTCAAACCACACGGCTGCTCTTGGCCACTCACATCTCAGCAGTGACACAGACATGTGTAAAGACCACTGTGCCCAATACTCTCACACCACCATGTCAGAGCTGTGTTGAGAACAGTCGACCTGCCAAATAATGTCTGCTCAACACCAGTCCTGTGGCCAGAAACGGACTTATGAAGAGTGGAGACAATAGGA
Organism: Hemigrammopetersius urotaenia; assembly: GCA_037974485.1. NCBI lineage: Eukaryota > Metazoa > Chordata > Actinopteri > Characiformes > Alestidae > Hemigrammopetersius > Hemigrammopetersius urotaenia. The sequence continues at coordinate 12,695,350 of JBBPDC010000035.1, forward strand.
CCTGAAAACAATGACTTCTGAACGGTTTATGTACAATTACTGTTTACTTGCTGAAAGGATTGATCATATTTTATGTATTATTTCCAGTATTCTAAATTCAGCCAATGAATAGATGTTATGGCCCAAAAATGTCATATTTAGTTTGTTTTTTTTCTATAGAAGATGTGGCTTTATTCAATCAAATCAACAAAGCATATATATGGTGCACCTGTTAGGTAAGTGGATGGAAAAATACAGGGTCAAGGTTTCTAATAGAGTTCACAATGAGTGCATCTATGCGTCAGTTCACTGACTGATTGTGGATATTGTTGGATGTTGTCGGTCTGATTTCTTTGCTTTGTCAGTCTGTATTTTTCCACTTCGTCTTGCTCGTCTCATTGATGGTATCAGATCATAATTAGCATTCATTTGGTAGAAGTTGCCATTGAAGTTGGGATAAGGCCGAAAATAGGGAAAATATCAAGCGACTGAGGCTTTTGGACCCATTTGAGTCTGAGTCAGTACTTTCACTCAGATCATGACGCCACTGCCTGCCAATGCAAAGCCTTTGTATAATCTTCCCACTTGCTGCATCAGTAGAACACAGAGCAGGAGTGCGCGAGTCCCATGTCTGGCTCTTATTGCGAGCAATCACAGTCGTGTCTGCAAGCGCCGATGTTTACTGTGCCTCTGCCAGAGCATTTGTTTTTTGGGGTTTTTTTTTTTTTTGCAAAATTTCCAAACCCTGTTCTGCCCCCCCCCCTGGGGAGAGGGGGGTGTTGTGGGCACTGCTGATTTCTTGCCTATCTTCGTCTTGGCTGGCTGCAAAATCAGCTCCTGGAAAAATACGTAAATCTCAAGACTGTAAATCCACGTATCTTCTGACACCATTAGTCTTCGCAGACAGAGCTACCGTTCATTAAGCACAGGGTCTTGCATTTTTTCTTCTTTCTTTCTTCACTGGCAAAGGCATACAGACTAATTATTTCGCTCTCAGATGTAGGACTGCAGTTTGCCCGTGTTGCGGGGTCTGTCTCGAGCAATCTGCTTCGCCATCCAGTCCAAACCTCACGCCATTTAAGGAGGTGGTGAAGTGTAGGTGGAGACAGGTTGCTTTTTCAAGCTCCACTGACCTTCCAAGAGCACTGCAGTGTTCCAGTGTTTTTATTTCCCTTCTGTGTCTTTGATCCCTAAAGCATCTCAGAAAGCCTCCAGATGCCCAGTTCCCTTTACTCTCACAAGTGCTTTTGGAATTCCCGCCATTGGCTGTATGCATACGCGTTGATGCAATATGTGTTTTAATATGGAGTGCTTGCCAGCCAGGCCTCTCTGATTACGCCTTTACACTGTAACGGCTGTCCCAGGCCAATCTTCACGCTTAGATGTTCTCTCCTTCTGATTCCTCTTTATTCTAAAGCTGGTCATTATCCCAACCATCTGCTCCACATTGAAACCCCAGATTCAGCTCTTGTCGTCTTTTCTGCTGATCTTTTGTTATCAGCTGGGCCTCTGGAGTCCGTCCAGGAAGAGACACCTCGGGATCCATCACTCTCGGGGCTTTGAGAGTATAAAACCCATGCGGTTCTGCCCGGGTCCCTGTTGTTGCTTAGCAAATGGCAAATAGTGCAGCACATTATGCACTCCACAGTGATGGTACCTGAATCAGTTTATGTTTTATGCAATGCATAATTAATGTCTTTAGTGCACCGAAGTGATTTAGTTGGCCCACTAGATATTACCTCACTAATGGCGTTATTGAATCTAGCAGCTCCGAAAATAGCAAAATAAAATTGGCCGATGAATAAGAAAAAGCCATTACAGTTTTTTTTTTCCTTTATTAAAGCCTCCCCAGTGACTTTCAATACAATTTTTTTTATAACCATTCATATTCTCTTCATACAATCTTTCATTTTGTAGTAGGCTCTTGTCATAGTGGCTACAATGCTAATTAATTAGTCAGGACAAAGAACGAAAAAAAAAAAAAGAAACATCGAAATGCTGTTTGGCACATCCACTTACATTTTACTTTCAGTCAAATGTCACTCCATGTGCTTGGCCTTGAAACGCCAGAGCTGCACTGAGTGATTGGCCCCCTTAATTGCCGCCCGCAGTGTTATTCAAACTTCGCCATTCTTGGGCTAAGCGGTTGAAGGGAGGGAGTGTTCAGAATTCTCCTCCTGCAGCAGTGGCATTCTCAGCCCCCACCCTCACCCCTCGGCACCGGGTCGGGGCTGATCCTCTCTGTCTCTCTCCCAGCACTGTGTGACAGCCACCCTTCCGACAGCCCGAAGCTGATTCCATACATTTTCTCCTCCCCAGCTCCGCCACACAATCAATAGTCACCCTCCAGGGCTCGGGAGCAAGATCAAAGATCCCAGTCATCATTTCTGACAAAGTCTCTCTCTCTCTCTCTCTCTCTCTCTCTCACTTTTCCCCTCTCCCTCCTCCGAACTGGTTGCACTCCTCCGCTAAATCCGCCGTGTTTTGTTGAACTTCTGAAGTGCTCCCAATTCCATTGCTGTATCTTCTGAAGAAGTGGAACGTTAGCTAATGAGAAATGTCAGCGGAGAAATGTAAAATGTCATTATCCATCCCTTTTAACCACATTTCTTATGCACACGTGCCTCTCTCTTTCTCTCTCGCTCATTCTCTCTCTCCCCCCGACATCGTGCCACCGCCGCGAAGGTCAACCCAAAGCCGAGCAGGTGTCCAACGACGCGTAAATGCTCGTCAGGAAGCGTTTGAAAGCAGCTGTTTAACATCTGGCTGCTTACAAAGACTGAACTTTATCTGCTGGGGACACGCACCTAGGCGAGCAGTCCCTTCCGGCTATGCTTTGTGAAATATATGGACTTTAATGGCTGTGCGTCACACCGCCCTGCGGCGAAATGAGCTGGAGTCTGCGGGAAATGGTTCTCTAGGAGAGGCGTGGTCCGTAAATTAGCTCAAAGAGCGCAGCTTTCAGCACCTCTGCCTCTACCGCAACGTCAGCCTAATTAACGGCTGGATCACAAATCAGTTCTTGAAAAATCTCAGCTTGCCCTTGTAGCAACGCTCTGGTCTCGCTCTAATTATTGCCTGCCTCGGCTCTTTGGGGAGCATCCACTTCTCCATCATGAAACTCCTCTTCGGCTAATGTGGTTCGCGTTTGACGCCACTATAAATACAGCAGTGCATGATCGTAAGAGGGCGAATGCTAGAGAGAGTGTTATTGGCCTGCGTGGTAGGCCGTCACATCCGACCTGAGTTAAGAGAGTACTCGTGTGTTAAGAGGGTCTAATGGTTCTGCGCGGCAGCACTAAGCAGCTCTGAGCGTTCCACAGGCCTGTCGCGCTCCATGAGCTGTCTAGACCTGTTGATGGGCCCTGATTGGTGATCCCTCGCTCCCTCGGATCACGGAGAGATCTTTAATAGCCCACTCGGAGTCCGGGACGCAAGGCATTATTTCCTCGGTCGGCTTTGGCCTTTCTGATTAAATTAAATGGTAAATTATAAATGAGGCGTCCGGGTTTAGCTCAGCTCCTCCATAATGATCTCATGGCTGGATCTCCATTATCTTGTAATTCTTTTGCCCTTCATTTAAGTCCATATAAGGGGCGATAAAGAAAGTTAAGCGGAGTGAGTGATGCATACCACCGAACCGCGTGCAGATGAGGCTTTTGGACGTTCGTTCCGGCCCGCTCTTAATAAGATGTGACCTCGCGACGGTGCAAAACACCTGCATATTTTCCATTATTCGTGCCGCTGATTGTAGTGATATGAACTGAATTGTATGACGAGGCGCTCTGAAGTAGATTCGTTCTTCACTGAATATTCATCAGAACTTTATTATTTATGCACATCACTAATTTAAGGGAATGTGGTGTGTTTAGGATCAGTTGACCAAATGGGAGATTAGTTTTTCCGTCAGTCATGAAAATAGTGAAAATTCATCCGCAGCCCTCCAGGTGGCAGCCCAGCTGTTTACTGTCATGGGTTTCAACATGCAAATATAATAAGAATCTGGTTTCCACTCTTTTCTGAAGAGATCGCACTGTCAGTGTTAAACTGCAGCGAGATGCTGAACCGCAGTCCCAGTCCCAGCCGCCTGAGTTCCAGTCCTAATCTAACACGTTTCAGCTAATCAAGGTCTTCAGGAACATTCGAAAATGAAAGCCAGGTGTGTTCGATTACCGTTGGAGCTGAACTCTGCGGGATGGTAGAGGCTCGGCCCACCTACGGTACAGTAATCAATAGATACCTGCCTGGTCGCCACTGGATTGAACTAGGTGTTTGGCGGCTTGCGGAAATTCACCCTGCTAATCGCTAGGACTGCTGCAGCTAAAGCGCATCAGGACATTGTGTGAATGTCTGCTGTTGTACTTTCAGGACTGCTCTCGAACGCCCTCTCCTCTGGCTTGCAGCTGTTTTCAATTGGTGCCCAAATGCAGCCCGACTTCCCACCCACCCTCTGGTGAAAAAGGTTAAAAGGGAAAAAAGAAAGAAAAGAAAGGGAGGGTGGCCTATGATGAAAAGATAGGGCCACTCTGAGGCCGTGTTCAAACGCAGAGGAGCCTGACAGGCCGGAAAAGCCTGGCGGGTAACGAGGAAGAGTCCTGGTGGCACATCTGCGCCGGTTTGAACCTACGGACTGGTCATAAAAGCACAGCTTACAGTGTCCTTTCAAGCCGGCTTTAGGAGTGATTTGATGGCCCACGTTGTGATGATTCTTAACAGATCCATCTTTCTGGACAGACAGCTGCTTATGGTAGAGTCTGAGCTATAATGTGGGACGAAGGAATTCAGAAATATTACGATTTCAGTTCAGAAATGGTACAAAATCAAGCCAGTCTACTTTGTTAGCTTTAACACCAAGCATAAAGGATGTGGTGAAAATGATTGTTAGCATTAAAATATAACCTTGATTGAGTTCATGTGACCAGCACTTTGTCAAGTTACCTACTTTTTTGCTTAAAGACATGTCAAGGCACAAAATGCCTTAGTATACAAGAAGTAGTGCTGTTTTGTCCTCTTCTAACTATCCATAGTAGTGCAGGGGGAAGCTGAGCTGTTGCTAGCGCTAGCTGCTGTAGCCCTGGTGAAATACAGTTGACAGTTCCCATTGATGGCTCTCTTGATGAGAGTTAATCACCAAAGCACAATGAATGTAAGACATAATTAGTGTGTGTGTGTGTGTGTGTGTGTGTGTATGTGTGTGTGTACACATATACACGCACTGCTTTTTCCTTATTATTAAATATAAGGTAAGTACTGTGTGTTTTCTAGCAGAAGCTCTTGTGTAATTGAGACAATCGCAGTATTTGAGGGGCATTTTCATGTACATAAAGGGTCAAAAAAAGCATCCGAGTCCCAACAACATATAATGTGCCATCTGTTAAATCAGCGAGCTGCATTCTCATTAACTTCAAACAATCTGGAGCTCCTCAAAGTGTTTGTCAAGAAGTAATATTTACCAGGGGGCAGGGACTGAGTAATTGATATCACTGCCACTAACTTTTGGGGAGAACATATGGGCTCACGTCTGCAGTCAGTGCTTCGCAGATCCAGCGCTGCTGATGTACCAAGCTTGGCTCGAGCTCCGAGGGAATGGGTGCTTCCTGACATGTTTTTCCTTCCATTACTCATAAAGCTGTTGCTCCTTTTTGACATATTTCCCTCCCTGTGTGTAAATATGAAAAAGCAGGTGAAATTCAGCGCAGCCTTTGTAGTTTGGGTTTTGTTTTCCTTTGTTTTTTTATGATTTTTTTGTTCATTTGTCTTTTGATTTAACAGGTTTGAAATGATGTTGGTGGGTTTTTGGATTTGTAGACAAAGCGCAGTGCATGAGTGCATGTGTGTGCGTCTGTGTGTGTGTGTGTGTGTGTGTTTGTTGTTGATTGGAAGCCGAAGCCTCTATGTGTTTTTTCCACTTCATGTAAGGAAAAAAGGAAACGAAAGCAGATGCATAACAGATCAGAGGAGCAGGCACCGGAGCCCGCTGATGGGCCCGCGAAGCTTTCTAGAGCTGGCAATCTAAGAGGAGACACGGACATGCCTGAATTCACCGAGGCGTGTTGTGAAAGCATGACTGCTTGATGCTTCGCTGGCCTCTCCACTGTGCAGATGTGCCTGGCCCGGCCTAAGACCCGGCGGATTGAAATGCGGCACATAATTGACTGCCAGGCCTCGGAGGGTTTTGTCTCTCCCGACCGATCCGGGGAAACCCAGAGGGCGAGCCGATGCCACGCTCCGCCAACAAATAATAGGGGCAAAAAGAGAGCCGATGTAGTCCCCGGCGCCGTTTTACATGCAGTAAGTTTTAATTGCTTGATCTTGAATCCTATTACACCACTCCTGTACCTGTTCTTGTTCCACGACCCGTATGTTCTCCCAGGATTTGAAATTCATGTACTGTCTGAATCGTCAGTCATACTGACAGCTCTGGGGATGGTGGGGGGGGCTTATGAACACACACACACACACACACACACACACACACACACACACACACACACACTCCCAGCATGTAGCAGTAGGTTCCGCCAGAGATACTGCTTACATTAGGGTTGATTTCAAAGACGGAATAGATGACATGAGAAACGGTAGGCATAGCCCTGGAAACCCCCCACACATGCAAACACACACACACACACACACACACACAGAGAGACACACAAACTGTGGTTTTGAAATACGATGATGCATAACGCGACTCAGCTGTCTTTATCCGCTTGTCCCGGTGTGACCTGCTCCGTTTTTCGTCAACACTTCTGGAAAAACAATATCCGCACGCCACGCTCGGAGAGTAATCCCATTTTGATGCGGAGGAGCACAGACGTTAGTCTCACTGTATTTCCTTCGGTTGTTTACAGAGGTGATAGGATGGGATGGGCTGGGGGTGGTGGTGAGAGGGGTGTGATATCTGAGCGACAGCCGGGGACGCACTCCTTCCCTGAACTCTCACAGCTGCCCCACCCCGGCCCTCGCTCTGCCGGCATCCTTTGCCATCCCGGGCCTTTGAAGTGCCTGGCTCCTGCTCCGAATCCCCTCTGATAGCCCCTGCTCGCGCTGATATGGAGGCTGTGCGGCGGCAGGCGTTTCAGTAAACATCATAATATTCTCTCCATGACTCCTGAGCAGCCAGGAACTGTCAATTAAAAGGCACTCCAGCACCCCCCCCAGGTCCCCGTGCTCTGTTTTCTTATCTGAGTGTAGCTGCAACCTATACCCCTATCACCTGTGGCCTTGCTATTATATATTATTAATAATTAATGATTCAGTATTCACTAACTGATATAAATTATGAAATAATTATTAAAGTTTAAAGGGTCGGCTAATTGTGAATGTAACTGTAGGTGTTTAATGCTGTCCTACCTATTTTGTGTAAAAGTGCAGCTGAAATCATCAGGATTTTAAAGAACTCCAGATGAAATGGATATGGCCTTCTTGTAATTAAAAGTGAAAACAGGTTGAATAGAAAACGGAGCACATTCATGAGTTGTGACTGTTACAGACTTCAGAACTGCTTAATCCCTGACACCGTCGCTTGGCTTGCCGAGGCCATTCCCTACGAACACATTCAACAGTGCTGCCGCTTTAATAACTTCTCTTTCACCTCTGGCCCATTCATTTTCTCCTCTGAAGGCAACAGTGTTTTCGGTCCTGTTTAAAGGAACACTTCGATTAAAATCAAACGCACACAATTTCCCGCTTTCTCCCACGTGTAGTGATTCGGCCGAGGCATGATTTGAGCCCAAACATAGTTTACAACTGCAGCTGAGGGATTCGTGTTACTAATAAGCACTGAAAGTCAATAGTCACCCAAACCCTTTATGTAAATATATCCAGAAAAGTATTTTGTTTCGGATGTGTATGAACTTAAAATTAGTTCATACACATCCGCTTCAGAGTGACGACACATTTGCAGTGGAGGTACTAAGTAAAGGGTATGAAACTATACGTTGAAATATTTAGTTTGAATAAAATGTGCAGCAAAATGCCATTTTTCTTTGTTCCTGTGTGTACTTATTTTCACTGACGGGACTTTACCATGACTCGCTTTTTGGTACCTGTTGCCTTGACTGTTTTCCACAGGTTTGGACCCCCTTCAGTGTGTCTGGGGATGCCTCAGTAAACTGTTGTGATGTCGACGCCCATGTGAGGAACACAGTAAAACAGATCATACTGAAGGAGCGGTAATGATTTCGTGAATCGAGAATCGATCAGTGGTCAGCGGTGTGGTGTTTTTGAAAATAGCAGGTTTCTGCGGGATGTCTAAGGGCATCTTTCTGATTAATCAGGTATTGGCAGTGTTTTCTCAAGGCGTTTTGGTATCTACTCAGTTTACCTAGAACCATGTACGTTCTCAGTTTACCTAGAACCCCGCAGGAGTAGGTACAAAAATATGACCAGGTTACAGACTGGCCTAATGAGGCGGTTCATTGCAAAGCAACTATACAACTGTACATCATGCTATTTTGTCCACACACACACACACACACACACACACACACATACATACTGCAGTCAATAAACACTTAACTACACAAAATACACATTAACTACAGAAAATACTGGAAATAATCACGATAGCCCTAAAAGAAAAACAATGCGCCGCCTGTGCAGTTTTCTATTTTCTCCGGATGTATTCAATCAGCTCTGGTGTGTTTGGAGCCCAAAATTTTAACGTCTTTTGTTTAGTGCTAGAGCTACGAGATTAATGTTCCAAACACTAGAAGTCTGTAGTCACCCAAACCTTATTCTATAAAATATAAGAGACCATTTCATTCTCGTGTCAGCGATGGCGTTCCGTCTCATTTTACATAACGGGGTACTGATTAGGTACCTGAACAAAATATTATTTATCAAGGAAAATGTTTAAAAACCACTGCTGTGTTCATCATTATTCCAGTTTTCAAAGCAGAAACAGTGCTAGTAGTGCCTTAAAATGGAATTCAGAACGATATTCATCGCCAAAAGAGTGAAAAAGAAAAGTCGTGAGTGAGAAAAAGGATTCTGGCTTTGCTAGTAGAGAGATGCAGTGAGTGTCAGGTTGCTTCCCTCAAAATTTCAAAGACACCAGTTCACAAGAATGAGGTCAAGCGCCAGACAACGGGCACAACAAAGTTACAGCCTGGCAGAGGGCAGAAACGATCGCAAACTCTTTCGCATAGCGTTCAAAAACCACCAGGTTGAAAAAGAATGGCAAATGGCAGTTGGGGTTAAGTGCACGGCAGTGACGGTTTGAAACAGGCTCCTCCAGACGGGGTGGAAAAAATCCTCTTCATCAGTAAGAAACAAAGACTAGTCAGGCTGAGGTTTGCTAAAGACCATCGGAGCATAGGGGACTGGAGTACAGTCATCTTCCAATTTTCAACTGGTCGTCTAATGGTCATACAGAGACACAGAGAGGCCTACAAGCCACAGTGTCTCAGACCTACTGTGATCTTTAAGGTTTGGTAATGATCTGGGGGGCTTCAACAGCTTTTTTTTATAAAGCACACATGAGTCAAGCCATGTAGCAGACTGTCCTGGAGAAAAACGTCCTTCTGCCCTGACAGTGTTCCCTCTGAGGTTGGGTTTTCCAGCAGGACAGTGCCCTCTGCCACGCAGGTCAATCAAAATGTCAATGAAGTCAGTGTTCCTGTCAGGGCCACCCCAAACTCCAGACCTGAACCTCAAGCCATCAAACAAAGCCAAGCTTATTGCATTTTTGCACCAAGAGTGGTATATCACCCAAGAGCAGCATGGAAGACCACCAGACTGCCAAGGTGGGATTGTGATTAAATGTCTGGGTTATTCCACCAAACACTGATTTTTGAATTCTTCCTAAGCTCAAATATTAATATTGTGTTGTTTAAAGTTCAAATATATATTGATTTCAATGCAGGTCTGAGAACGCTGAATCTTTTTCTTATATTGACCAATCATCTTTTCCTTAAATTTAATGCTCATGTACATTTTTATTAGGAGAAAAAATGACACAAAACAAATTTTATTAATAAAACAGAGGAAACTAATAATTCTGCTGTGGTCTCCTAATTTATTCCAGGGCTGTATGTTAGAAAATCCAGATTTCCAGAATATATATATATATATGCGTGTGTGTGTGTGTGTGTGTGTGTGTGTGTGTGTGTGTGTGTGTGTGTGTGTGTGTGTGTGTTTAAAAAAAGTAGCTGAATGGGAGTAAAAATTTGGAAGTGTTTACCATTGTCACCAAAAATCATTTGATTTTGAATGAGTAATACCCGAATAATGAAAATACTTCCATAAAGTATTGCGCTGATGATTCGTACCCCACTACTGACATGGAATATCGCACATTAAATTACTCTACACTAAAGACACCTCCAGAAATCCCCATATGCAGCTGGAACAGTGCTAATGTTTTTATGTGGATGTATTGCCGCATCGTGTATGTTTAGTTTTATGGACATGTTGTAGTCTTGTAGCCACGTATTTCTTCTTCCTGTGGATACTGTATAGTTTTTGCAGTAACAAAAATCACGTATTTGCTATTGGGTTCTAAACAGCGTAGTCAGTAAACAGCACTTTACGATGTGACTGTGATGGCCAGGATAAAGCATAAGGAAAACAAATGCGTAAATCCGCAGGTGGGAAAAAAAGGACGCACACTCACAGACAGTGTTGCTTAAACATTCTTCATATTGTTCCTACAAGTTATGCCCTTCACAAAGACACTCTGCAGGTGTTCTGAGCTGGAATGAAAATTGAGTGCTTTCAGAGTGATGGGACCATTACACCTTCAACCACAAGAGAAAAACGCTCCATTCAGGCTTCTAGGATTACCGCAAAATTACACCGAAAATGACTTACAGGGCAAGTCGCGGCATCTTCGCCGACGAAACGACCGGACCTACAGGTTGGAGCGGGTTTTCTCTACAAACTAATGAATCATCGACAAACTCCCCCGTCAAGCTGACAATCGCCACTGCTCGGAGCGCAGCGTAATTATGGTGCACGGCAGATGAACTGTTGCTACTGTTCTGCCACGGGATGATGCATAGATGTAGCTTCAATTGGGGGAGGGGAGAAGTGCATGTCAAGACAAAGGACACATGACTTCTGAGAGTTTTCCAGACCTTCTCGCTCCTTTTCAGCTACTGTTTGCTTTCGGGCCCTTCATCTCGAGTCTTAGCGCTCAACCCCCTGCGGAGCTTACCTGAGGGTTTAGCCTCCGAGACCCCCTCTTGCGACGCATCCTCTAAACCTCGACTTGACTGTAAATCCCAAACATTCACTGAAGGAACAGCCTTTTCTCTCCACACCAATTACAGCACCGCGAGTTTGGAAAGGTGCGGATTAAGTAATTCTGTGGCGCTGGGACGGCTTGTGTACGCATGAAAGTCAATATGATGAAGAGAAGAGAGGGCCTGTAGCTTCCCTGCTCCCAGCTAATCTTCTCAGCCTTTCTCTAGAGGTGTGTACACTGTGTGACGGGAGAAAGCAGAACAGTGCATTTAATGATGACTACGTCAGAAACCCATCGAGAGCTGATAAACCAGATATTGCTTTCTTATCACTGAAATGAATTCAAAACAGACCTCAACAGTCATCATTCGGACCGATGCAGCTGGGATTTTCCAGCCAACTGCCTTAACGTAACAACTGCTGAAACAGTATCGGGGCCGAAGCGACTCTCCCACCCTCGGCTCATTCTTTTTCCTCTCTAAGAGCAACAGCGCTGTCGGTGCCGCTGAAGGTCCAAAGCCAGAGAAGCATAATGGTTCCTGCGGAGGGAGGGCTATAATTAAAGTTAAGTGAGCAGATGTGGAAAGAAAAGCATTTTCTGCCGTGATGAATGTGGTTTTGAATTTAACACCTCTGGGTAAGGGAACCCTATCTAAATGACCCCGAGGCCCTAGCCCCTTAAACAGCGGCCTGTAACACTGGAAGTGCCGTAAACCCCACGCCTCCCCTCCCAGCCCTCTAGACAAGGTTGAAGCCCTTCTGTTTCAGAAGGGATCAGATGTCTGCTCTTAAGTGCAGCAACATTGTAAATGAAACTGAGATGAACAATATTTGCATTGTACCTACAAGACGCCTTCTCTCGGCTGCAAAGAGAGAGTTGCATGTTGGGGGTGGTGGAGCAGCAGCCCACCCCCAAACTCCCCCTGCCCAATCCCTCGCAAGAGTGTGTTTCCAACATCAGGGGATTGAGTTGCTACCCATTAATGGTGTGGAGCCTGCAAGTAATTGTGTTATGTTGAAACCGAGCTTCTTTTTTTCCCCCCTCGCTCCCCGAAATGTCTAAAGAATGCCTTATCTTTAGCCTCGGCTTCCTGTGAGTCTGAATGCTTTATTCAGAGTATATCTCATTCCGAATGAAAGTAGGTCATTTCGCATAGGCAGGAAAACATCCCATTTTTTCACCTCGGCAGTTATAATTATGGACGTGAAACAGCAGGGGTGAAAATCTGTCGTGTTTATTGACGAGGCTGCCGTAGTTCATGCCGGAATCGTTTCCATGTGAGCCTGGGGTGGGAGTCTCGGCAGAGAAGAGCTATTCGTAATGATTGGAGAATGAAGTGAGCATTGTTTGTGACCAGTCATGCTTCCCCTAACTCCCCTTTTCAGTCTCTTAGAGGAGGTTTCATACAGAAATGCAGACAAACACGGAATGTACCAGAGAAAAGTGTGTGCATTGGAGAGAGAGAGAGAGAGAGGGAGTGGGCGACTGGACTTTGACCTCTCTCCTCTGCCCATTCCCTGCGGACGTCTGCGGTCCTGTGATTCGACCAAGAGAATTATTTACCTCGCTGGTGCAGCCAGTGTGATCCCTTATGACACCTCCAGGCCAGAAACGCACTCTGCCAAAACAGCTCTGATGCACTAGGCTGCAAAAGAGCCACAGTCAAGCTGGTTCAGCTTGCAATCACTGTTGGAATGCCTTTCGCTATTTCTCTATTATTGTTCAGGTCAGTGGTCGGGTCTGCGATTACTGGCTTGAATCCTTTAATCTGCAAGTGTGTTGTCTGGAAGCAGTTTTGCATTGCATTGTCCTCGACTTCGTTAAGCATCTGCCTCGCAAAGGTCGGCCACCTGCAACATGGGAAGTGAAATCAGACTAAACAGTTGATGCACTCTGCGTGTTTAAAAACTAAACAGTCGATGCACTTTGTGCATCAAACCCTCCGGAGGTGCCCATTAACTGGTGGGTTCAGACGGAGAATAAAGACCCCAGAGTTCTGAGAGGAACCCCTGCTATCACTGCCGTAACCCGGGGCTGTGGCAGCGCAGGGGTCCCTGCTATCTCTCACCTCAAGCCAGGCCTGGAGAGTGTCTTCGAACCCCCCTATCACTGCCATTCCACCCCGTCTCAGCAGGGGGTTCACCGAGGGAACTCCAAACGGGACAAGCCCTTCTCTCAGGGCCTCAGTCTGGATTTACCAAGAACAAAAGAAGAATTTAAATATTTTTTGTTTTTGTTTTTTTTTGTTCCCCCATTCTTAAAGCAGTGGGGTGCATTTGGTGTCTGGTTCCAGTACTTTCAGCAACGGTGAGGCCCGTATTCCTGCGGCATTGACCCCCAATTGATTGTGTTTGGATCTGGGCTCAGCTCAGGCTGCAGCGCGATTGAGTCTGTGGGCAAACGGAATTGCAGCAGTGCCACAATGCTTTGTCTCCATTACACAGTGCTCCCTGTGTTATGAAAATAGGTTTCCAGGACAAAACGATTCCTTCCTCCCCTTGTTTACATACTCTTATTTTGATTGCTTATTTGATCCCAGAGGTGAGCGATGGGTGGATAAGACTGATTTCAAGTCCTTCCTTTCCGTTTGGTTCTTTCCCTTTTTTAAATGCACGCACATGCACATGCACAGAAATACTGGATGCTTGCTATTCCGCCTCATTGCTCGGCAGTTTTCCCCACCGCTATGGACTGGCATATGCAAAGCTGTCCCGTTTGCTCATGTCTAGAGGATACGACTCTCCAGAGACAATTAAGCAAGGAGAAAATGTTTTGATTTTCTTTTTTTCTCGCTTGGTTTGCATATTGTTTGCTTGAGGCAGAAATGTATTAATGAGGTAAACAGGTCATTCCTGCCACCGCTGCTTTGGGAGGAAGCTTACCCAGCATGTTCGGATAGACACAGTGGCCTTTTGTGCTTTCGCATATTTGTATGGACATATGCAGGCGTGCATGCATGCATACACACACACAGTGTGGTGCCGCTGGTGCAGTGCTCCCACCCTCCTGACGCCTTTCCTTGCCTTGCAATCCTCCAGTGCACTAAAACGGATTGATCTGACTCACCAGACCAATACTCTTCCAGTGCATATGCTTTCTTCCTTGAATAATGAGGAGTAATAGAGTCCACCATGTGCAATAAAACCCATTGCCACATCCTCATTCCTCCACCCCCATTCCACTTTACGAGCCAGGGACTCCCGGACCCTCGCTGCTGCCTCCTTTCCCCCGCAAGTGTATCGGAAGGAGATCAGATTGCGGATATGCTGATGAGAGGAATGTGGTGATATGCAATGGGTCTGCAGCCTCCTGGACTATGTGACCCTACTCCTCTCCAGGGTCAGCTCCCCACCCCCCCGCACTCTCTGGACACTCTCTGGGAAACATCTCCTATGTTTATCGGGACTGTTCTGATGCGCCCGAGTCTAGAGTTACACGAAAACGATCCTTGTCCTTTCTCCGTGACCAGCATATGATCATGCATGGGAGGCAAGGATAGGCTTCAGGAGATACACCCACCACAGCATCACTTATTGATTGCTGCCAGCACACAGGCATTTAGTTACTCCTTAATGCTGCCTCTCTCGAGATGAACATGCACCTTTCGATTTGCACTAATGTTAAAACCAGTGAAATGCATGTGTTTTATTGTTGTGGCATTCAAAAGAGCAGGCCATTGCAGTTTAGCCCCACCCACTCCCAACAAAAGTCAGAAGCATTGTTTCATGCCGGACTGCTTTTTGAATGAGGTCCATAGCAGGACAGCCAATCCATAAAGAGTTCACTTATATCAGTCTCAAAGACACACCCTGGTTTATAGCAGTGTCACACTGAAGATTGTGTTCATCATGTTAGCTTAGCAGCCAAATCATGTCTATATTAAGGCTAAGCAACGATTAATTGCATTCTTGTGTGCTAAATTAAATAATTAATTCAAAAGTAGTGTGTTGTGCTTGTTCATTTTTAAAGTAGTGCTATGTGAACACTTCGTTTGCATACACAGGAGCTTTTTAACAGCAGATTTCCCTTTAACACAGCCACACGGTTGCAGTTAAAATGTTTCTTGTAAATGTCGAACATTAATGCAATCAAATCAAATAGAAAACCAAAGATATTTGCCACTCCAGGGCATTCACATTTTATCTAGTTTGGTATAGAAAAACAAGTTCCCCTCAGATTCCAGGGGGGGAAGAGAACCATTATAGCTACTGTAAAGGGGGGGCAACTCCATACGAAAGTCTATGTATCTGAACGCAGTGTCATTCAAGTCTCTTTTGGTGTAATGGTCAGACGTCCCCATACTTTTGTCCATGTAATATATGTGAAAACCAGCTGAGGCAAAGCACTTGCGCACAAAATCGAACGGAACTTTCAAAATTAAACGATTTTAAAAAATCCCTGCATTAACACGCAATAAAATAATTGTCAGCATTAAGAAAATAATAATAATACATAAATAATAATAAATAAAATTATTATTAATAATAATGTGTTCATGTGCTATGGGCTACAGATCTTGTTTCTCTAAGATCTGTTCATGGCATTCATGTATTTTCATGTATCATGAACCAAATTTCCTCTCTTTATGTCATGGAATTAATAGTGTTACTGCAGCTTTAAGACCGAACTCTGAGAATAAAAATGTGGGGCTGCTTAGCTTGCATATATGTACTGGACAGACCAGGAAGTGTTTTTCAAATTCACAACAGTACATCTGAAAATATCTATTATTATTTTATTATTGTTACATTTTATTAATTTCATTTCCCACGGTCCGTGGACTTTAACCGACGTGGTTAAAATATTTGATTTTTTTGCGTAATTTGTGCTGTCTCTAACGTTGCATGTTCAGAAAGACTTTATTACCTCTGAATATGGTTTCCTGTAGAAATCCTCATAAATCATCATTAAAAGACAACCCTGACATCCTGGTCATTAATCACGAGAGGGGGATTTTCTTTCTGCCACTGATCCTCAGACGTTAGATCCCCTAATATCCCTTACCTCGCTGTGTCAGAGATGACATGAGCGAAACACGTACCTTCGGTAAAAGAGTAGGTTCAAGTTCTTGCACAAAAAAAAAGAAAAAGAGAGACATGAAAGGTGAAATGAGAACTCCGGAGTCTTAACACGTTTGGAGGAATGTTTTCCTGTTGCCTGAGAGAAGCTTGGACCCTGCATTCCAACTGGGAATGTAGCCGCTGGGTGGTCCGTTGCTGCATTTCTATGGCTGTCATCTTTGGGTAATGCCTTTCTTTGGCCACGTCTGGATTTTTTTTACTGGTGGCTGAGAGTTGAGGGCGAAATGTTCTTCAAAGATCTTCAAAGACAAGAATGATGGAGAAAAGCAGGGTTGGTCTTTCAGCGCGCTGCAGTTTCTGGGCCGGAGGAGCAGTGGCGGTTTTTCTTATTCGCAACAATAACCTCCAAGTGAGTCGTTAGAATTACAGAAAAGTAGAGAGCCCCTCTCTCCAAGACCCTGAGTCTTGTGAAGTCCCTGCCACAATTTTTGGCACCTCAATGGAAAAATGAATATTTGTGGGTGGCGGGGCCGAGCATGTTGCTGTGGTAGACACAGAAATAAATAGGCAATCACATATTATTCAACTCCCTGCCTGATTGCAATCAGCAGTGCTATTCTCCTGCAGAGCAATCTCCCAGCTGTTTACAGTGTGCTCCACTCAGCACTGAACAGCAGGCCCCTTTCCCACCCAATTGTTACTCCTTCTGTACTATTACACTCGCCCACTTCCTCCACGGATACTCCAGCCCGAGAATATCTGTGTGTGGGCTGTGAGAGCTCTAATGTCGCGGCAGGAGCCACATAATGACCATCTGATGAAAATTCCAATATTGATCACCTTCTCCATCCTTTTAAACCGTCGATATTGCCCGGTTTTAAAGCTCTACTTAAGGATAAGGACACATGTGACCTAAGTAATGACCCTCCTGGTGTGTTTGTTCAAGGGCTGGCAGGCATCTGTCAGACAACAGATGCTTTTTACTTGTAGCTTGTAATGACACACCAATAGTCAGACATACACAGTCGTTTTAACACCTTCTCACACTCAAGCTCATCCTCCCTCTGTTATACTGATACCAGAGCTGACTGGACATCTGAGTTTGCTACGTAATATATATATATATACATTCAGAACATACAAAACTCGGAAACAATGTTTCATTTAATTATTTTCCAGCCAAAACAGCTGTAAAGAACAAGTTATTCATTGAAATGTGTTCAATATTTGCCCACCGTTGTCCACATGTCCACTCACTGCTTCCATTCTTCATAAGAGAGTTGCTTTCAGTTTTATTGCTACTTGTAATCATCTCAGGTACATCTTCTCAAACTGCGACACCCCCATTTGGACCCCAAGTTCTTTTTTTTTCCCCCTCCCTGATCTATCTCAGTGAGCCACTTAACATGAGAAAGAAATGTAAAAGGCAGCTGAGGTGTGTGTGGGTGTTTGGGAACATTTGTTTCTCTTTGCAGAGGAACATAATAGAAGTGATGGCTTTTGGTGCAGTTTTGGTTTGGAGGACACAGCCGTAGCTGGCTGTATTATATCTAATATTGTAGTTATTTAAAGAATGAATGCATACTTGTTTGTTTTTGGAATGTTTGTTTTGACTGGAAATAAAATAAACACAGCACAGTCGCACTTTTCTGCCGACTAGCAGGAGAAAAGTTTTTCGTCGTGAAGCTCTTATTCATGATGATTATGCACTTAGTAGTCTTATGTGGTAATCAGTCATGCTCTCCAGATGAAAGGGGCTGCTGTGATCATTGCTCATCGTTGCTTTTTGGAGTCAGCGTGATAAATTCAGACCTCACACTGTCCCCTCTCTCACTGTCCTTGACACACTTTTCCAAGGTGGACACAGTGACCCCATCAGCTGGCGCTGTCCGGCTCCCCTAGGACAGCAAAGCCCAGCGCCCCTGCTGCATCTATCTTTTTACGGCCCCACTGCCTTCCACTCGCGCCCCCCTCCCACCCACCCCCTTCAAATGCCTTGGGCTCAACCCTTGATAATACCCTCTCCAGGTTTGATTAATGCATGTTTACTTCAGCAGGTCAAACCATTCCAATGGAAGAAGGGGAGAAATTAAGCGAAAAAGGAAAAGTGCAATTACTCAGGACCTTGGCGTGGCGGGATAGGTTAAAGAGACGTGGACTTCGCAGACAAAGGCAGGAGAACTCATTTTTGGATGGGGCCGGACCTCCGTAGGCTGGCGTCCCCCACCTTGCGGGGAGGCTCTTCAGAGTAATGAACGCTGCTCTTTCCTTGGAGAGGAGTGCGTCTTGGCTTGCGGTGGAAGCGCGTGGAGCTTGCATGTGTATTTAGACCGCGAGAAGGATCAAGTGAGATATTTCGACAGTGCTGAGGAGGAGTGAGCCTCCGTGCCAGCTTTTGTGCAAGCACGGGTGGGCGTCGCTGATAGAGAAATAAACAAAGGCTTTCATGCTTTTAAAAAGGTCACACAGCGAGTCTTTGATACTGACTCATCCTCGGCTTTCAGAGGCTGCAAGCTGATCAGGTCCTCCTCAGTGGCAAGCAGGAGTACATGGCATGCGAAAGGCATTCTTTTGTTCTTTGTCGTTAGGGGTCTTTGTTCCTTCTGTAGCCAAGTAGGAAGAAAAAAAAGTTATTTTTTTCGTCCACCATTGCTTCACTTCCTCTTACTCTTACCCACATAAAGACCAGGAGAATATTAACAGGACGCGGCGCTGCTCGGTCCCCTTTCTGTGTAGGAGTGGTAGACGGATGCCAAGCCCCACAACGCTCTCATTAGTTCCAATAGGTAAACACTGCACAAAGAACGCGGAACCAGCTAATGATCTCCTGCTCCTCCAGACCAGAGAGAGTTCACTGTCACAGCCTCCCACTACCACCCCCGTAAGCAACTACAGCAAAAAGGAGAAGAAAATGCAACACCACACCTACAGATGCACCATCGTCCTCTTGCACAACTTTTTTTTTTAATTGCTTCAGGTCTGCAGTTCGATGGTTTTAATTCAAAGCCTACAAAATGTCATGCGACCGCTGCTGGCCTGCACTTGGAGAACCCTGCATTTAATGGCACTGTTTGTGCAGTCATTTCTCCAGCTGTTGTCTTTGTTTATGTTTTTCCCTCCAGCCCGAGCCCGGTGTGGGTCTACGGCTTCAAAGCTGAAGCGCCAGGGCAGCCGTAAGCTGTGGCCTGGCCTTTCTGAGGTCTCAGAAGCTCCACAGGTGACCTGAAGGTGGCAGATGGGGGAAGTGTGATTGATGACATCATTTCACGGACGGCGGACTGGCCTCCTGCATGACAGTCGCAGCGGGGCAGAGATACTGTCTTCACCCCGGAATTACAACCACATTTTGTGTCCTGAGAAGATCCCCGGCTCTCGCTCATCATATATCTGAACCTGAAAATCTCTGTTTTCAACATTTTTTCACCAACACGATGGTCAAACCAAACAGAGATCGAATGCCAAGGAACTGGCCTCAGGCAAGTAATATTTTGCAAGCAGGAGGGAAACTTTCAGTGCAGGCTGTGGGAGCACAACACGCTTTCATCTGCACACTTTGCATTTGCACAGTCGGATTGGATTGGAATCCATGAAAAGCAATCCTAAGTGAAAACATGCCTCCCCTGGTGCGCATGAGCGTGGCATGCGAGGTCCTGCGCTGGGCTTCATGAGAGCTGACCTTTTTTTTACCACGGCTTTCGCGGGTGTGGTGCAGCTTTGATCCCACCGCGAGATTCGTCCACATCCAGCAAGCATCGTGACATTTTACAGGACGCGCACACACACACTTTCCAGCACACACACTGCGAGCTCTCAGTGAACTCAGACATGGCCTTTAAGTGGATTTTTGTATGTCACATGGTGTAGATAAATAATTCAACTACCTGAAATGTGCAAAAAATACAGTTCAAGCACACCAAACTTTTACTGTGATCAGCTGTAAAAAGGATGGTTTTTATTTTGAGGCATGTTTCTTTTTCAAAATTCCAATACATCAGTCTTACCATTGGATGCCAGTTGGACTGACAAAGCAAGGAGGATGATACTCGACTTGGTAGTCCTACTATTTTTAGCATTTCAGATTTCATCGTGTGCTCTGTGGCTTGAATGTATATTTTACGAAACAAAGAACAAATGTCACATGTTTCCTAAGTGCACATATACCATAAGTGCATGTACACCGATGAGCAAATGCACTGACAGGTGAAGTGAATAACACTGATTATCTTGTTACAGTGTCACCTGTCAAGCGGGGGGCATATTAGTCAGTGGGTGAACATTCAGGTCTTGAACTCGATGTCTTGGAAGCAGGAAAAAATAGGTGAGTGTCAAGTAAGTAAGTAAAGTAAGTACATTTTTATTTCTATAGCACTTTAAAACAACCCCAGTTGACCAAAGTGCTTTACATATAGCACATATATAAGCAATTAAAATAAAATCAGATAAAATCAAACAAGTCAAAAGCCAATTTAAAAAGGTTTTAAGAAGTTTCTTAAAATGATCATAGTCTGGTGCTAATCTAACACACACTGAAATGGCCCTGTCCCCTTTAGTTTTTAACCTAGACATATGAACATGTAGCAAAAGTTGGTTGGAGGATCCCAACGATCTGGTTGGAGTGTGAATAATTAAGAGATCGGACAGATATGAAGGTGCCAATCCATGGAGGCTCTTAAAAACCAGCAGTAAGATTTTAAATTGAATTCTAAATTGCACAGGAAGCCAGTGCAGTTCGGCCAACACCGGTGTGGTTCTGGTTAAAAGACGAGCAGCTGCATTTTGGATTATTTGCAGGCGACGGAGTAAGGATTGATCAAGTCCGCAATACAGTGAATTACAATAGTCTAATCTAGAGGTGACAAAGGCATGAATTACTTTTTCATAGTCCTGGCGCGGTAAATATGCCTTGACCTTTGCCAACATCCTCAGCTGAAAGAAGCTAGTCTTCACAACGGAGCGAATCTGTGCCTCTAGTTTAAAATCTTTATCCAATATAAAACCAAGATTTCTAGCCGTTGGGTGGCAAAAAGAGGCTAATGGGCCAATAGCACTATCCAAGCCCTCCAACAGAGTGGGTTGCCCAAATACTATAATTCCAGTTTTACTTTTGTTTAAATTCAGAAAGTTAGCCTCCATCCATGTACAAATATCCCTTAAACATGTCTGAAGTATTTGCAATGAGGAACTATTGGCCTGAATGGGCAGATAGATCTGTGCATCATCAGCAAAACAATGAAAAGAAATATTGTACTTTCTGAATATCGAACCTATTGGTAACAGATATAATGAGAACAGGATGGGACCTAAGATAGAACCCTGAGGCACTCCACACCGTAAAGGGGATGATGCTGAGGAATACTGGCCTAAATGTACAGAAAAGCTCCTGTTGGACAAGTATGACTGGAACCAATCAAGGGCAGTCCCAGTAATGCCTGCACATGTCTCCAAACCAGATAAAAGAATATTATGGTCCACCGTATCGAAGGCGGCAGTCAGACCAAAAAGTACTAAAACTACAGATATTTAAGCACTTTAAAAAGGGCCAAACTGTGATGGCAACTGGCTCAGAACAGTTGTAGTGGGGATTTCCTGGTCCCATCCCACAGAATAGCTATTGTAGCACAAACTGCTGAAAAAGTTAATGCTGACACTGATAAAAAAGAGTCCGGACACACACAGCATGAGAGTTCACTACTTATGGGGCTGCAAACTGTGGACTTGTCGTAGTGCCCATGTTAACACCTGTCCACTAATGAAAGTACCTGCAACGGGCACGGCACCATCAGAACTGGACCTTGAAGTATGGAAGAACATGGTCTGGTCTGACGAGTCATGTGTTCTTTTACATCATGTGGATGGCCAGGTGTGTGTAGATGACCTGGTAAAGGGATGGCACCAGGATGCAGTATGGGAAGAAGGTGAGGCAGCAAAAGCAGTTTAAAAGGTTCTGCTGGGAAAACTTGTGCCCCACATTCATGTGGAAGAGACACACACCACCTACCTAAACATACAGACTAAGTACATTCTTTTGTGTTCCCTAAAGACAATGACCGCTTTCAGCAGAATAATGCATCCGAACACTCTGCAAACATTGTTCAGGAATGATCTGAGGAACAAGTCAGAGTTCAAGGTGTTGACCTTGCCTCAGGTTTCCTCCCTTAGTCCATAGCTACGGACTTTCGTTGCCAAATTGCCCCCAGGTGTGTGTGTGTGTGTGTGCCTTGTGTTGGACTGGTGACCTGTCCTGGGTGTTTCTCTGCTTTTCTCCCTGTGAGCTCTTGGGTGGGCTCCAGCACCTCCCTCAACCCTGTTTAGCATAAACAGCTCAGAGAATGAATGGACTGAGTTGTTGACTGTGAAATATATGCCAACCAACTGTAATGGCGTATGTGTTGTACCATATTTTTGCATTGAAATTGTGGCAACAGCAGCTGCTGGTAATTTACTGTGAGGCTGAACTTATATAGTACCATAATATATCACACAGTTGCACTGTTTAACACAGAGCTTTGACTGTAATTAGGGTTATAGTGTATCTGTAATTTAAAAAAATAGTTCACCGTGAATAAGTTTATGTTATAACTGTCATTTAAAGCAAATTTCCATTAACAGGTTTACAATATATATGTTTTAACAGTAATTTACAGTAAATAAACGACACTACAACTGTAAGACTTGCTGTTGCACAAAAGAAAAACATGTTGTAATGTCTTATACTCCACATTTTTTACAGTGAAGTTCTGGCAACCCATAGCTACAGCTTTTTACGATGAAGTACAATGATGTTTATAGTGTATGGTGGACAAATGTTGATGAACCGAAAACTCGTTGAGATCCACAAGTTCGTAAAGGTGCTAATAAAGCATAAGTGAGTTTCGCCTCTGGACCTCTTGCTTGTCACACATCAACTGTTCTAAGTACTTCAGCTTAGCTCTGGTGAGTGATGTTACACCAGCAGGAATCCACTGGAATCTTTGAAAAGTAAAGAAAGTGGTTGCGGTCATGAGCTACCATTGTAGTGTCTCTCTTATCACGTCATCATCATCATCATCATCATCATTCTCCTTAGCCACCGCACCTTTTTACGGGTGCCTGGGCAGCGCGATGAGTTATTTAGGAAGTTTTAACTGTTCCAATTATGCAGATTACACCGCAATTACTCATCCCAGTTGCTGTAATGCAGAGGTGAGACAGGCAGCATATTTTTTTCGCACTAATGCATCTTGGCATTGTCTGCTTTTGTGGGATGACTCATTGGGCTGATAAGCAGGTAAATCGATATTTTGACTTTCGCCAGTGTTTTTTTGTCTTACAGGAAAAACGACGGTAATGGAGGAAGATTGTAAATAAGTGGAGGTGGGGGGGGGGGCTTTGACAAATGTATCCATTAACATTTCCCCGTGTCGCCTGGTGCCGAGATTTGCCGTTTATGGGGCAGAAAAAACAGGCCCGTAAATCTGGCCAGCTGTCCGCAGAGTGCTGCGCGAGCCGGTGCCCTGGAATATGCCGCCCATGATGCAGCACTTTATCTGGCCCAGAAATGGCATCTTTATCTGCTGAAATTAAGTTTTGATTCCTTGCCACATACGGCGCCGCAAATCACTTTTAACACTGATATCAAGAGCTGCAGTAAAATACGCCTCGGGCGGTGGGAAGCGTGGGGGGGTTATTTTGTAGCATCCTCTGTTGTCTCCAGCCAGGATTCTTCCCACTGCCGCTCGCCGTGATTCACTGGAATAATCTTCTCGCCAAGGAAGGGGGGTGGCTTTAAAAAAAAAAAGGGGGGTGGGGGGGGGTGGGGGGGGTCCAGTAAAGGTTTATAAGCAGAATAAATTTCCTATTTAAATTTGCTTTTTAAAAGCAGCATATGAAAAAATAGGTTAGTCTGACTCCTGTTTCAGTTCACTGTGCCCGGCGTAACGGCGCGGCCCGGACTCAGCACTTTTCTGGCCCGGGGAGATTGATGGAGTATCTTCAAGGACGCCGGCCGTTCATGCGGACCGTTAATGTCTTTGTTAAGGGAACTATCAGAGTAGTGACTGACAGGCTTTTCATCATTAAAATACGTTTTTTGAGTGGCAGGTGAATACAGAGGCAGGCCAAATGTACGACTGCAACATCAGAGGCTCGCGGCGTGATCTTCTCTTTGTTCTTTCTGCCTCCTGGCATGGCCTCCTCTCTTCACGCCCTTGCCTGATTAACACGGGTACAATTCATTAACGCATAACGGATGTTTAACAGTTTTAAACACCATGTCAATTAAAGGGGAAAACGTCCACTGAAGAGGCGATATCCTCTTCTGTTCTTCATCTATCAGTGCGTTATGCAGTAAAGAGTATGGTGATCTTAAGGTATGGCGATTGGTTCCCACTGGTTTAGCATGATTTGTTCTGGGCTTGTTCTCTTGAATACCTGAGAGAGACACAACCCCTTTCTTGCTGTAAAGGATATGTATGTGTTATAGAACAGAGCTGTCTTGCAAAAGCCAGTTTTATACCGTTGAAAAAGACTGGTTGAGAAAGCCAAAAGATAAGGCAGTGGTCTTTTACTGCTTTGCCTAATGTACCCAATGCCAATGGTTTTATGCCTCAAATAAAGCTGCATGGTATTAATTCTGCCCTCTAGAGGTTCTGAGAAGTTGGAAGGCACATGGGCGAGCACAACCTGTTAAGCCTCATCTTTCATTAGCAACGCACTGCTCTCATTTCTCATTTCTAGCTCAAAGTAAATAAATATGTTCAAAGAGCAATAAATGCAAAGATGTGCTCCAACGCACCAAGTGTATTATTCAGCCTCTGATGCATCAGTATACTCCCACCGGGTTTAGTCACCTTGGCGCGGTGAAATCAACATGCTATTTTGGAAATTGGAGCCATGTGATATTCCGCTTTATGAAATGACATTGAATATAACATTGGAAGGGCAGGTGAATGATAATAGTGATGATAATAAAAAGTCCCATTTCGACCAAAATGCCTTCACCTGAAGCAGATGTTATCGCATTTATTGTCAAATTACCATATTAATATCACAAGACTAAGAATATAATAACTGCTTTCACTTTTCAGCCAACTTTTGATTGGTTTACCTGACTAATGGGTGGTGTGAGACCCGTGGCACGCTCTCCGTCCCCGGCCCATCACGGGCGCGGCCGAAAAGCAATTTCCGGAAGCTTCCTAAATCAAATTGAAATGCCAGTAAGATGTCACTGACATCGGTGTTCGTTCCTCACAAAGGTGAGCTGATGAGAACCCTGAGCTTCCTTAACTTACATTTAAAAGGAGCCTAATTTAGCGCTGCGTCTAATCTCATAAGGGTCTCCCAGCTCTTTATCTTCAGTAGCCCACTGGTCAACCTGGTTTTGTCGAACGTCTTCACGCTTTCAGACATGCACAGACTGATATGAATGATATGAACTACTTACAAAAGTCACCACAGCTCTCAGAATCCTGCCTGCAGTTACATTACCAGTCCACAGTTATCGCACACACCACAGATTTTTACCATCTAACCATTCATTTCATAAACTGCAGAGTTTTATACTTGTTAAACTTTGCAAAGTTGAACAAATGAGAATGTCAAATAAAACAAGCTTCTTTTATAACATGGAAAGAATAACAGTGCGTGTCTGATTCCTATTAGCTGGTTGTGTGTCGAGTCAAATTCTAGACTGTCCTTTAACTTTAAATGCACCAGTAAACTCGCTCGGTGCTTAATAGCTCGTTAAATATCTAACACTTGTCTGGTGATTCACAATCTAATTCTAATATGTGGCTTTTTGTAGGTGAGCGATGAATAAACATACTGTTAATGTATTTATCAAAAAATCCTGAGTGTGTTTTTAGTAAATGTTAAGTGAGTAATATGCAAATACAGAAAATCTATGTGCACAAAAACGTTTGACTGGTAGTGGTACATGTACGGCATTTGTACCCTCACACTGGTAAACCTAGACTTGTTCATTAAGAGCTTCAGATTCCAACAGGGCATGCAGAGAAGACACGGGCAACCATTTCTTGTGTTAATTGTGATGTATGTGTTAAGTTGGTTTAAAGGATGAACGTGTAGGTGTTACCCAAAGTGCTCATTGAAGTGGTGAGGCTTCAGTCTCCTTTTGAAGATAATGAGGGACTCAGCAGTTTTAATGGTCAGGGGAAGCTCGTTCCATCACTTCTGTGCCATAACTGAGAGGAGCCTTCCACGTTTGATGTGAGGTGAGTTAAGCCAGGCTGTGCTTGATGCTCGAAGAGGAAGAACTGTGACCCATGGTCACTTCCTATGAGAATTTAAACCACATTTGTAAACACTAGTAGTAAGCATTTGTTCTCTCTACCCACCAGTGAGGGAAATATAGGTCTAGCTGCAGTGAGGAAATGTGCTACCCCTCGTGTGCTAAACGCCAGCTTGTTTTTGTTGTGGACACATCATACTAAACATCCAGTGATTGGTTATTGTTCACATTCGTCAAGAGGCCCGGCCTTTGAGGGATGGTGCCCCATCTGGCTGTATTTCAAAGGGTTTTCCCAGCCGTGCAGTGGAACAGGTTTCTCTTGTAGTATCACCAATAAAGTGTGTAGTTTGGCGGAACAGCTGATTTATGAACTCTCCTCCTGCCTGCACACTACAGGCACTGTCCTCCGTCCGAAAACGAGAAGTGTGATTGCATGGTTGTTATAAAACTATAACAAATATACTCGGCCCCTGATCAACCAATCATAAATGTGAATGCACACGTACAGCTCCTGATATTGATGGATGTTTTGGTTTTGGAACAGTTCCCAAATGAAACAGTGGAGAATTCTTGGGAATGAAAAAAATTTAAGAAGAAAAATTTGAGAAATCTTATGAAGAAAAATTGTGATGCAATCACACTAATTAGCCAACTGCTGCCCACAGCGCCCCCTAAGGTTAAAATAAAGCATCAACATGTGGCAATATCGCAATGCAAAAGATGTGACCTAGAATAAACATTTAATTAATTATGATATTTGAATTAACTTCATTTTTCTTAGTGTCAGTCAACGGCACACATTCACATCATTCATTACTCCAAACCCCGCCCACACCCCTGGCTGCCAGCTCCAGTTTCATTAATAAAGTCATTTTTATTCAGATTTCACTGTAAACATTCTAAGGTTATTAAATAGGTCTTTTGTCGAACCATGTAGCCTTAAATCATCCATCAAACTGAATCGTGAGTTTACTGTATTTTTACATGAACAGCAAAAGCAAAACATGGAGGTGCTTAGGGCAAGAAAATCAAGCTGCCCAGGGGCAAGGCGAGGTACTGAGTTCATTTCGCAGCACGCGACGGGGATAAAGTGTGGTTTGTTTCATCAAAAATATCGACCAGGAGTTGCCACTGATATATATATATATCTATAAAACCTGCCTCATTTCAGTCATTTCAGTGTAATGAGATGCTTGAAGCTTTTTTTTTTGCTAGCTACTTTTAAACAGGCCTACTTTAGTATCCTGCACAGTCACCCTTTCTCATTTTCTGTTGAATTATAACTAATAATCTTGCAATAAAAGCTTTATAATAGAGACACTCCACTGTAATTACGTCAGAAAACCTATGCCCTTCAATCCCAGTTGCTGCATTGGCACGGCGTGGTTCCAGAGAACAGGTAACCCTCTATGACACCCGTTTTTAGTGCACTGTTCTGGCTGATTAAGACGGCAGCTATGGGGGTATAAAGTGGAAATTGCACTAGATGGAGTGGCAGATTAAAGGAGCCTACCTTTGCTCGGCTTGCCGCTCTCCTTCTTATTGGGGACATTGAGCAGAGGAAATGATGTCAAGGTGAGTCACCTCTGGAGTTCTATGGGAGCAAAGGGAGGCATTACTCAACGAGACTCCACACATGTTCTTCTCTCCGCTCTCACCCGGGAGCTGTGTTTCTTTTAGGTCTGGAAAGTGAGCAGGTCATCAAAGTGGGTTCATGAGTCTGGCTCCTCTGCCAAAGCTGGCGGTGTATTGTACGTCTTAAGTAATAGGGGGAATCAGCTGTGGATGAAGCACCGTTTGTTGTTTATAGACTGAGGCCTTTTTTCAAAAGTAGATTACCCCGTATCGCAATACTGAGGCAAAGTTAAAGTTATGAGCCACATGGGAACTCGCCACTGGAGCCCTCCAGCATTAGAGTGGCTTGACACTGCACTGTGCTTCTTTGTATTCAAAATCTAAGCACTTGTGACAGCTAATGTCACTTCGTGAAACCTTTTGTAACACAGCTGTGATGTAATGAAGGCTGACAAAACAGTCCGTGTCGGTGTCCAGACTTTCTCAAGGCCAGCTGTGGGGTTTCACGTTCCATAATAGAGACGATAAGACATTGTATTTGAGGGTTATTTAAATAGGCAGCTGATTTTTTCCTGTACAAATTTAAAATGTCACCGGGGCCCAAATAATTTTAATAGAAATTAATATCCCAACCTTGTAGGCCCTATTATCAGAGGATTAGGACTCCAGTACCCCGCCATGCCACAGCCATCCAAGGTTGGGAGTCCAGGAGAACACAATTAACCCCCCACCATACACACACACACACACACACACACACACCCCACACCCCCTAAGCCACCCCACCTCTCAGCACAATGCTAACCAGTGCAGAATGGGCAGTTAGTGATCTCCTCCGAGCATGTTGAGCTGCCCAATGGTGTAGCAGGTTAGTAACAGTTTGAGAAAACAGCCCAGCCCTTCTTTTACTTGAATTTATTTCTTAAAGTATGACTAACTTGATAACCATGGTGGCAGAAATGTAAAGTTTAAACCCTGTGTAGCTATGGGAATTTTAGAAACAAAAAGAAATCCCTAGTTATTGTTGTTTTTCTATAATATTTAAAGATATTTACATATTTCTGTGTATTTGTAACATTTAATCATTACATTTACATTCTATTTCCATTCTACATTGAGTCCACATTTCACTAAATTAGAGAGCTGGTTTTGACTGTTTTCATGTAAGATTTGTTTGGGGTTTTTTTTTTTTTACAGAAAACAGTTCAATAATATTTTATCTTCAATTATATCTTCTCACAAATGCAAGCTCGGTGTAAGAAAGACAAACACAAAAGGCATTTCAAGGTTGAGTTCCACTGAATGGTCTAAGCCCAGCTGCTGATATTGCCACAGCAGAGGACTTCCGTCATGAACTGAGCTTTAAGATCACTCAGGCATCGCACTATGCAGATAAAAACGTCCACATGCCATGTCCTCCTTTGGTGAGCTCAGTTCTGGCCGCAGCGGAGCTTCAGCACGCTCTGACGGATGGCTTTAATGTCTGTTAGGCCTTTCAGATGCTGTCAAATCAAAAGTCACGATATCAAAGTAAAGACAGACGCCCCGCTGTTGTAAATACATCACAATGGGCTGCTCTTTGATGTTGGACATGTTCGTGGACACATCCACATGCCAGCTTTGCGAAAGTGAAAACTGTATTTGTGTAATTCTGGGCGAACTGCGGCGCCTTCGGCTAGAAGTTACTCCTCTGCATGACCATCCAGCAGCTCTCTTTAATCTTTGACACACTCACAGGGATGGCTGGTTCTGTCGTGGGTGGCCTGCTTGTATAATGTTATACATGAACACAGAACTTGCTGCGTTTCTCTGTGGCGGTTTCTACGGGTGCGCCTTTATGCAGTCAAACTACTCCTTTGTTTGGCACGCCACGAATAAAGGCCTGACTGAGCGTCTTCATTAAACTTCAGTCGCAAACATTTTGGGGCTTTGAACTCGCCATATATTTCACATTCCACCATAAACGGTGTCCGTGAGATCCAGAGGTGTCAGAGTCACGCGAAGATTCCAGTCAGAGTCGCACATTTGAGGAATCGAGCTGGAAAAAAAATCAATGAACACTTGCTACTTGACTTTGTGATGAGCACCGGATCCTTGGACTTGGCCTTTGACTCAGACTTGGGACTCAAGACCCACACTTGAGAAATTCCTTCTCGGTGTAGGTGTTGGTGGTGAAAAGTTTGCTTTGTTTTACTAAACAAGATCTTTCAAACTGCTTGTTTCAATCAACTGAACATACGATTCAACAGATCCATTTTCTCGTTAGTAACTATTGCTGTGCTTGGCTTCTTTTATTATGGAGGACAAGCTGCATTTTGCCTCCACAAGCTTAGTTATAATTGTACCATATGCGGCATGCTGTCAGACTAAACCATCGTCTGTTTTGTATTTTAAATGGCATTACATTTGATGCAGAATGCTGAGACTTGCCTGTACTTGAAACTTCCTTGCACTGATTCGAGACTTGACTTGAGACTTGTCTGTCCTGACTTTACTATACGGACTCCGGAATTTACTTTATTTACGTGAGTATGTACTCACGACTCATCTTTAGACTTGTGTGTACTGATATGGGAATCTAATTTTGACTTGCCTGTGATGACTTGCCTGTACCCACTTAAGTGACTTGAGATTTGTTCATACCTCCTGTGACATTAAACTAATAATGCTCCCCTTAATTATATAACTATAACCGAATGCACTGGTCTTAGTGCGGAGAAGTACAAACAAAACAGTGGCTTCCTTGTTTGTCCCTTTATCAGTAATCTCTAACACTAATAGCCTAACGAACCTACAGATTATATAGGCTGTAATTACCCTCCAGCAAGTACCAGCTTTAACTGCTTCTTTTCATACCCAAACAATAGAGGCACATAATCGTCACGCAAACGCTCAAGATAATAGGCCTGTAACTCACTGATACTCAAAGCTTCCCATTGAGGAACAGCAGTGGGGGATTCAGGAGCCTGGGCTGCTGTTTTGGGTGGGCACAGTGAATTTGCATGTGTGATGAATGTGAATTTCCACTCATATGGGCTGGAGAATATGTGGTTAAAGTATGAGCTTGAACACATGAAACCTGAGCTCACAACAGGGAGAGCATTGTATCTCTTGCTTGAATATCTTGGTAATTACTACCCTGTCTGTGTGTCTGAGCTGACTGATGACTGGGCCACATTCGGATTCTATATGCTCATCTACTTTCACGCTTAAAGCACATTTTCTTTATACGTTTTCAATTTTTAAATCCCTGTGATGATCCTTATCTCCCAAACGCGGAGATCATCATGCTAATGCAGTTCTCAGTACACTCCTACTCATGAACCTGAACTGCTCCGAAACTCGCGAGAAGCATTTAGATTCAGCTGTGAAAGTAACAGTGGAGTCTCTGGAAGATTGTTAGTGGTGAAACATCACACTGCATTTACATGTTGGCGCTGGTGATGGTATCCACATACACAGCACAGCAAAGGCTGGGGAGAATTTCCATTGTGTTTGATAGAACATTCCTGAGTGTCCATCTACCGCCAGCATGCAAACACTGCATATGGCTGCTGGCTCATCTAGGATTTTCAGTGTCAAAAATAGGTGGGCCTTGGCTTGTATGGCCAAATCATAGCACTTCTATGGTTCAGGAATGTGCCTCTACAGTGAGGGAGTACTCAGGTGGAGGAAGCAGATTCTGTAATGCTGTTTGAGGAGACAGGCCTTGACTATCAGACCGTCAAACAGCCTTGTGGGTTCCAGAATAAAGTATGCGGAAGATAGTATTAGAGGGCCTATACTGTCTGATGCGAAACTCAGTGGAATGGAGATCTTTCATTAAAAAGTCAAATCAAAAAATAAAACAACTCTCAAAACTGATTAAAAGTAATACAGACTAAACATAAAATCCATTTTTTCAAACAGTTAATCATTGCAAAACTTATATGAAGCAGTCAGGTTAAGCCTGAGGGGGGTTTTGGCGGTCATTTAAATATTAAAAGTATTGTCCCGAAGATTGATGAAACAAATGCATTATTGATTGGTTCTAATCTGCACTTTCTACGACTTTGTGAAACTTGGCTTCAGAGTCAAATCAAAACTAGTTTCATCGATGTGCAGCAAAGTCATCAGAGAGATGGAAACAGTGGCAGGAGGAAGGAGGCAAATCATATCAGGAATCCGTTTTGCTGCAGCTGGAACATGATGCATCTGTTGACAATCTTTGCTTGAGTGTTTGTTTATTGGCTCGTATGAATTTCTGAATAATGCTTTTGTCTAAACCTCCTGGCAGTGACACCGCACTTTATCATACATTTAGGGGGACAAAAATGCTATTTTGGGGGATTTGGAGACATTTTACTTGAACCCAGCATAACACTGACATAAGTATATCATCACAGTATCATAAGCAGGTCGTTGGCAAAATCATACGGCGTGACTGATGGCTGTGGTGGCTTTTGTATCGTTACACAAGTCGTAATGCTTGCTGTTATAAAAGCTTGACTGACTTGCTAGTTTTTACTAAGTGAACTCCATTAATTCATTGCCATTGCGTGATATAAAAAATCGCATATGGCATCTTCCATAATGCGTCTATGGCGGGGTTATGTCAATGTTATACAATAGGTTACAGGTAAAATGGCTGAGATTATAGTCATAAATGGTAATGACTGAACTGAAGACCAACCTGTGCTACCTGAATCATTAGACTATGATCAACAGATAACTAAGACATTCATATCATAACAAGGTCACAACAGGAACTTAGAAGCAAGAAAACGACGTTTTGCTGACCATAGCAACAAATAACATGTGATCTGGCAGCCTAGGAGTGTCAATTGGCCAAGATCCCCTGTTTCTAATAACCAGGGTAGCGGGGGGTGCTGGGGGGCTGGAGCCTGTCCAAGCATTCATAGTGGGAGAGGTGGACCGGTTGCCAGTCATTGCAGGACAGATACACAGACAAACACAGTCACACCTGGAGGCAATTTAGCATTTCTGGTCCACCTGACATGTCTTTGGACTGTGGGAGGAAACCAAAGCTCCTGGCAAAATCCCACACAGACATCTAGAAATCATTTGAGAATAGTTCTAGGAACACACAGTATCTACATTATTTGATCTGCTACAAATTCCTATTGACAAGAATCCTTGATAGTCCTGGATCCGATGTAGATTAGAACTTACAACTTCCCAGACTCAGCTGAAAAGGTAAAAATGACTAATATGTAGGGCTGGGCGATTTGGCCTAAAATCAAAATCTCGATTAATTGAACATTTTTAACTCGATTACGATTAATGAACG
>JBBPDC010000035.1:12738487-12749759 GCA_037974485.1 Hemigrammopetersius urotaenia
GGGGTTATATGAGGGGGTTGAGGGAGATGCACGCAATCACATGTAGGTGGAAGTAAAGGTCAGGCCATGCGGTGTGTCATCTGAAATTCTCAGGCCGTCTCCTGCATTCTACCTTGTTGGTGTCAGCATGTCCTGCTGTTTGCTGGTCTTCCTCTCATGCTGAGGAGAATTTTTTGTGATAATTACTGTGAAAAGTGGCTTGCTGAGACCACAGCTCTCCCTCCTGACGTCACATCGCATTTGCAACTCAGACGAGAAGTTTTCTCGGGGTGTGATCTCTATTTTTTTTCATTGTAAAAGTAGCCTCGTCCAGCTGCGCGGGTTGGTTACACAGGTAAAGTCAAAGCAGTTCCAGTCTGTTCCTTCTCCAGTGTAAAAAACAGCAGTGGGGTGAGGGACTGAGTGCAATTAATCACACACTGTCACCTCCAAAACTACAGGGGAAGCATCAAAGTGCAAGGCTTCAGTTCTATTAGCAGTCCATTAGCAGAGGCCAGCACAAGTACCAACACTTCACAGGCATTCCTGTGCGGAAGTGACTGACCTGTCTGTCAACAGTGCCAATACCTCTCTCTGTAATGACCCCGCCATTTGCATTCACGTTCAGGCAGAAGAGTGTGTGTGTGTGGAGGGGCTGTACCTCCTGCCTGGAATGATGAAGAGTGCTATACTTAAAGCAGGTTTTTGTGTCACACCTGTGTTGTGGTTGTGCAGACATGCTTTTCCTCTCCTTTAATGTGACGGCTCTGATTGGCTTTCCCTGTGAAATCCAACCTTAGAGGGCTGGAGGGTTTTTGTTTTTCGCTCACAGAGGATCTTCTTCACTGTGAGGATCCTCTGTACCCAATTATACGTGTGGATCTGAGAAATGTAATTCGTGGCCTTTACTCTTCGTGGAGAGGGTAATTGTTATCAGGAAATGGAAAGAGAGAGATGAGAGTTATTACCAGTTAAGAGGCCTCTTTTTGGGTCGGTATGGAGAGGAGAATGGCACGACTCCTCTTTTGTAATTCAAAGGACAGTCCCTGTCTTTCATTTGGCATTTTTTACAGTGCCCCTGACCAGTGTGCCACCATAAATAAAAGATGGGCAGATCGATAGCAGACAGGCAAAAATATAGAAAATAATTTTATTGATTAAAAACCATTGAAAAGTGAAGTGAATAGCATTGATTATCTGGTTACAGCGGTGCCTGCAAAGGGGTGAGATATTTTAAGTATTAAGTGAACAATCAGTTTCTGAAGTGGATGGTTTGGCAAGCAAGGATGAGGTGGTGGTGGTGGTGTTACATTAATACCTTCATACTGGCACAAGGAAGGACAACCGGTTAACCTGCAACAAGGTCATGGGGGCCCAAGGCTCACTGATGTGCGTAGGGAGTGAAGGCCAGCCTGTCTGATTCCACAGAAAAGCTACTATAGCGCAAACTACTGAAAAAGTTCATACTGGCTCTGATAAAATGGTTTCAGAATACACAGTGCATCACAGACATACCAGTGGAAGCAGTGTGATGCTCTGGGCAGTGATCTGCTGGGAAACCTTGAGAACTGACATTCATGTGGAAGATCACAACCACTTACCTAAACACTGTTTCACACCAACTACACTCTTTCATGGCAACAGGGTCTCTTATGCTATTGGCTTCTTTGCCAATTTTTTCATGAATAGTTTGAGGAACATGACAAAGAGTGGTCTTGAATTGGCCTCCAAATTCCCCAGATCGCAGTCTGAATATCTGAATACCCCCAGATCTTAAACGGATATCTATAAGATGTACTGGGAAAACTAGTCAAATCCATCCAGACCCCACTTTGCAACTTATAGGGCTTAAAAGATTTAATGCCTACGTCTTGGTGCCAGATAACACATCACACCTTCAGAGGTCTTGTGGAGTTTAAGACATGCTGTTTTGGCAGCACAAGGGGACCTACAAAATTTGAAGTAGGTGTTATGTGTATGTTAAAGGATTAAACTAGGTTAATATGGCAACCCTGTAGTAAACATTTTTTACTAGAAATATTCGTGCATATATTTTTCCCTGATAAGTAACAGGAGGAGAAGGGTGCAGAGTTTAAGAATATACGGCAGACCGCACACTGCATTCATGCACAGCTGCTATAAAAAGGCTGAAGTACCACCAAAAGTGCCACCAGAAGCGATTTCCACCCTTCCCCCTTTCTGTGACGGCACATGGTACATTAACAGTGTGGTCCACTCTTCTAAGATATCGGCTGGGATGCCTTCACAGAGTGGCTCAAAGCGATGTCCTATGCCATTTATTCTTTAGCCCTCATACCTCAACTGTCTCAATCCTGCTTTCTGCATCAAAGCAACATGCACAGTACAAGGCATTGAGCGGACATCCAAACCAGTCTTCTGATTCCAAAAGCCAGCAAGTGATTGGGCGTCAAGACTGCTATTTTCAGTCAAATATTGCATCAAGTATAGCTAGTAAGCTTTCAAAGCCGTTCGTTCTGCCAGACTGTGTGATTTTGCCAGCGAGTTACACTTGATTGCTGGCCAAATTGAGCCCCATTGTTTGGTTTCATGTTGCATACTAATGTGGATGCACTAAAATCTATAATGCTGTGTAGCACTGTTCACCTTCTAGGGAGGCAGGGGCCAAGCAGTCACGGCCTGGTTGGAAGCTCTAGAAGGGCCCAAACCCACGCGTTTCCATTTCCTATCTCCAGTTCATCAGCATCCCTCGTCTCTGTTATTCCTCAGCCTGGCCGACAGAGGATGAAAGCATAGCACAGATAAATGTTTGTGGCTTCCTGTTTTTATGGGGCTTAAATAAAGAACATACATTTGTGCGCCACTTTGAGGTTTTTACTTTCTCAGCAATGTCTGTTTTCCATTAGGGCACCGTACAGGTCTGTGATGATAAGAGGACATTGTCAGTGCCCCTGCTGACAAGACCCTAAACTCGGTGCATTAGAAAAGCAAGTTAAAGGAGTGGGTTATGTGAAATAGCCCAGACTCTGTAGGGTAATTAGAGCAGCCATGCCTTAGGGGGAGGCAGTCCATTTGGACTGATTGTGTGCTGTATAATGCACAGAACCTTAGTCTCTTATTACCGTCAGCAGGTGCTTTATGGGGAATGTCTAATCCATGCAGGGGAAATGCTCGGTTAACTTTTGAGGCAAGGTAAATGAGTAGACAGGCCTTAATGTCAAACAGGCCTCCCGTGAGGCGTGGGTTTGTCGGGGGCTGGGCGAGGCTGTTCTGGAGTTTCTCTGCAGACCATCATTCTTAGGTCAGAGACTCCATCTAATCATCAGATTCCTTGCGTCCAGCCCCTGGACTGTGTCACGTCTCAGTCAGATGGAGATAAAGTGCTCCTCTTCATAGTTTTCTGACTTTACTATAGAGCAGGTTCTTCATTTCCAGTCCTGAAGGGACGGTGTCCAGCACAATTTGTTGATTTTTTCTTGCTCTGTCACACCTGATTCAACTCCAGGACCAGAAGTGATGAGCTCTGCTACATGTTTTGTGTGAGTTTGAAGCTGAATTTCAGGGCTAGGGAATATAAAATCCACCCACATAAAAGGCAGTGAAGTAACAGGCATTCATCTTGAGGGCAGCAGTCTTTTTTAATAATCCCCCCAAGATATTTTCTCGTTTTCTCCAAAACTGCTAAAATAGCCTTAAACCTTAAACTGCGTGGACCATTAGGGGGAGGCTCCAGTGAATGTGTGTCACAATGTCAATGTTTAATGTTGTATTTTCCGCCCGTTAAATGAGGTGCTAAATTAGAGCCACATATAGTGTGATCAATTCTGCGCCGGGCTCCCATTTGAGCAGGAGTGCGGAGAGAATGTGGAAAAGCGCATTTTTCAAGAAGATCCCACTCTGAGGAAAGTAGCGCGATTGAAATTTACGGGCACTGCGGCTCTTTAACTCTCGCTTCATGTTTTTTCATGTTGTACCGATGTCTTATTTCTGATGTCACAGCCTCCCTAAATCAAAGGTCTAAATGAGAGTCTAGGGAGCCATGTGCTTATTTTTCCACTTTCACACAGAATTTGCTTTTATGCTTCTCTAAAATTCCCTCACTTCCTTCCATGTATATTTATCCCAGCCTGAATGCTGGCCTTCCTACACAAAACCAGACATTTGGCTATGCTATGCTGGTGTTTTGTGTGTTTGATTTTCTTGCATGTGCTGTTAGTAGTATGTTTGGCAAGGCTGAACTCAGCACATTTGATTGCAGCCGCATCTCCAGGCTTGGTCTCCAGGGTCTGAAGAGCTGGGAGCGCTTAACTGGGCCATGCTCACTGGGGCTAATTTTACAGGCGCTCGGCCGACAATCGTACAGTAGTAAGTCTCTCTAATGAAGGCATTCTGCATGACCTGCCACAGCCGAATGCAGAGAGACACGCTTATCACTGCAATCCTGTAATCGTATGGTCGCCATAAAGGCGCAGGGGAGGGTTGAGATGGAGTGTAAATGACAACTAGGCTAGCACAAGGTGTTCATTGAGAGAGTTAACAGCCGTTAATCACGGACAGCCATAACGAGGTCAGTTTACAGCGACCGGGCTGAGCGGCTGGATCTGGCCCCGAACTGCTCTTAATTCTGACCTTCACTGCTGCAGGAGGTAATATTAAATTTGCCCTGGACAGGAAAACACAGGTTGGATCTGTCCCCATCCTGTGATTACGGCCAACCGCTTCAAACGCCACTAAAGAAAATTGGTAGCAGAAAGAAAATGAGAAGGCAGGGACTGCGGATCTAGACTCTCACTGAACTGTTGGGAAGACATGGAGGGCAGATCCCACACTAAACAACAATAGTCCACCAGTCCTGCAGAAGATCTCCAAACATAGAAGAGGAAGTGGATAAATAATAAATCTTGTCCTAAAGTGATGGGAACCTAATGGATGTGGCGAATGCTGTATAAAGTTAGGAGTCAGCAGTCTGTGGCTGGCTGGGGACAGATAGCAAAGACTTTTTTATCGACAGCGTTTGAAATCGGCAAAGGGACCAAAAGCAACCTTGCAACTGCTTCAAGAGCAGGTCCTATTTGGACGTTCTTGTTTGGAATTTGTATGCTGTCGACATGTATGTTTTTCAATTTAGTATGAACTCTTGCATCTTGTTTCCCTGAGAAATGCAGCAAGCAGCGTCTCTTCTTCAGTCAGGGGTCATAAACCTAACCGCATGTAGTCGAATGCACAAAGTCTCCTCAGTGATGTAAACTGATACCATTATAGAGGGCATTAAGCATTCCCCTAACGTTCTCTCACGGAAAACAAATGATTCACTCACAGCATATAAAATGTATAGGTTCCAGGCAGGGGAGCAGCCAGCTACCCTGCCAGGTTTTGGCTGCTGTCCGACCGGGCCCGGGTGCAAAGAGAGCGGCCGTGTGCTCCATTCATGAGCTTGAACTGTGGTAGGGCCCATTTCAAGGGGTTGTCAGATTTGAATTACAACCCCTGAATGCTTGCCTTCAGTAGCCACGCACATAAATTTGGCCCTACACACCACTCTTACGCCTCTCATTTGTGAGAAAGCACATCAGTAAATCTAACGATGTTTGTTCTTTCAGTAAAGCCACCAAAGTCCTACTCTTCACCGATTGCGTTTTGGTGTTTTATTGGTGTTATTGCAGAGGAGAGGTTTTATTGTACAGCCTTGCTCCGGTCCTGCCTTTCCAACAAAAGCAGCACTTTGGGCTTGAGGAAGAGAGGGAAACGGAGAGGAAGAGAGGCTGCGATAGCAGAAGCACTCCCTTCTGCCCATAATCCCTGTAAGAAAGGAGAGATTCTAACATATTAACCACTCCTATTCTGGGCTACTTTGTGCTCTGCTTTGTTTCGAGGCAAAGAACCCCTAAGTCTGGTAAACAGGCAAAACAATGTTGAGAGCGGTGAGCTTAGTCGGCATCCGAGAGCCTGTGTTCAACCGTGGCACATGTAAGATTTTCTTTCTCTCCCCTTGTCATGTGCAAATGATTTTGTATGGTAATCTGATCTTTTTTGTGCTGCTCTTGGGAAGAGCGCAGTACAAGGGGCCGACTGTTGCAGTCCTTTGCCATGATGTTTTATTCTGGCAGTTGTTTCCACATCAAATGAATTTTGGAGACATGGGTACATGAAGCACTGGCAAAAGTATTTACATTTTAGCGATAGACTTCCCCCCTTCTGTTTTCTTTAAGAGACACTTGACAAAACCCAGAATGTTATTTCATGAGTTTGGCACCGAGACTACCAGGCCTTGAGATTGTTTAATGGCGGTGAGTTTCGAAAATGAAGTGTAGGACGTGTGACTAAGAAGTCAAATCTGTAACACGGGCCACTGCTACACCAACAGGAGAAGATGAATAAATAAAAAAAAGTATTCTGGACTTCTGATGTGTCGAGGCACAGGACCTGGTTGTTCAGTTTTGCTCCTCGTGTCATTAGGTCTCGTTAGTACCTCTTCTTACCATCTCTGGACTTTCTGTCTTGCTTTTTATCTTTCTGGATGGTCCACTCAGATGGTCCACATGGAGAGGAGTTCTTCCTGTCAACGTAAAAGTGCTCCGTACCAAAAATGTTTTTGATATCTATAGCTCCCTTTGTCTTGGTTCTGTAGATATTCTTAAACCGTGTCTCAAAAAGGCCTGGCAGCTTGGCCGAGTCCCCTGCTCTTTGTTGCATGGATGTCCCGGCATTACGAAGAATCCATTAAACACTGTAATCTGCAAATGACGATGACGATTTCTGCTGCAGACTTGGTAACCGTATACTGCTGTGCCTGCGTCCGTTTTCCCGAACTTCTTCAGCATATTGTTGTGATTACGTGTGTGTGGGTCGATGTCCTGGCTTTCACATGAAAACAGTAGTCCTGTTTTTTTCCTCCTGTATCAACCGGAGAAAGAGCTCTGCTCAAGCCGTTTACGAGCTAACATCGCTGTTCTAGTTTCTCTCCGAGAAATGTCTGAGATGAGACTGATAATGATTTGCTAACTAGTGCCATACACTGCAGATCTCAGCCAGAGCTTGCGTCCCTAGAGGTGAGTGTTTTCAGCTTTGTAGTAAAATGTTGGTAATTGATTTGCACAGGCACAAGGACACACAGCATGGCCAGTTATTCAAAGCATCCCTTCCATGCAGTAATTATTTGCTCTTGCAGATTTTATTTCATCTTTAATTTTCACCCAGCAAACAAAGTTACGCTTTTTATATTGCACAAACAAAAGGGAATGTAGGCCAGATGCAGATTTTGATCATTTGCAGATATGCAACATATCTCACAACTTTGTGTATTTTTTCTGCTTCGCTTTAGCTTGTTGCATCCAAGACTGCAAGGTGTTCATTCTGCCTGAAAGTTGAATCTGAGGTATAACCTGGCCTCGGTCGTAAGCCATAGCCACCCCTACACTCCTAACATAGCATGGCCCTGCATGTGAATAGCACCAGTCAGTGGACTTTCCCCCTTTATTAATCTCATCTAGGGTTCGTTTTGTCTCGTCTGTTTTTCTGTCTCGCCTGCTGAAGATAAATAACCATTCAGCAGAAGGTTTTGGATGGTAATTGACAGGCCATGCTAAACAAATCCACTTGCCCTCTGTGGGCGCCTCCCCCACCTCCTTTTCCCCGCTCTCCTCTCCACATCTAATCTAACTAATGCTCCCTGTTTGTGTGCTGGAAAGTGAATTGAAAACAGCCAGACTCAATACTTGATCCATATCACCCTAGCTAGTTGCATGCACATTAGCTGTTTCTCCACAGCTTCCGTAATTGCGTTACAGCACTCTGAGACTGTAACTATTAGAGACTTACACTGTCCTGACTGTTGTTAATCGCAGCCTCCGTAGGCCCCAAGGCCCAGATTAGAGGACTGAAGGAAGAAGGGGATGAAGGGCGGAAACTCTCCCCCCCCAAAGCCACAGGCTGCAGTGAAAATCGTCTTCGGCGAGGGGGAGTTGTGTTATAAGGCTCGCGGATCTTTCTGGGACAATTTCCACTAATCAGGATTTTTTATTTCGTTCACTGCCATTTTTCATTGCTTTGGTGATCCACGCCCAACAATGCGGCCTCTTTTTACTCTATCTCAGTGTTGGTCTATTTCTCTGCCTTCCTCTCTTTGTTCTTCCTTTTCCGCCTTCATTTTCATCCAGCTCCTCATTCTCCAGCTATTTATCTTCATTCCACCAGCCAAGTGTATTTTGGAGACCACACCGGGGTTTATAAGCTCTCCCCTGTCTTCGGCTCATATTCTCCCTCCTCGATAAGAGGTGGGTGCGTATGAAAGGCTGACTCAATTTACTCGGAAAAAGGTTCTGAAATTTTATGTACCTTCAGAGACGCACTGCAGTTGAAATATAATTACTAGACATGCAGTACATAAGACTTTTGTTTGTGTCTCATCTTCGCTGACATTGCCACATTTCCTATGACATTTTGTGTAGTTGCAGATATGGGGTAGAAGAGCGTGTTTAAAGGGGCTTCTTGGAACTGATAGTGACTGACTGGGTGGTAATCGGCTTCTCGCTATAATTACTAGATTGCTTGCGTTCTGATTTCATTGTTCTCCCTTTGCATTTTACGGGGAGACAAGTGGTTTTGTGTTGAAGAAACAGGTCTGAAGTAGAAATCTGATTACATGTTAAAAATGCACTGCTTTCGCCAGACTGCATGGAAATGAGGGCATATGGTTTCTGCAAAATGAAAATTCCTCTTCCCTGACTTCTGGGTCTTATTCTGCTAATGATGGCTCGGTGTACTTTATCCAACAGTAAAGAATTAGACTAGATTATAGTGGAGGGTGGTTCTGTTGCCATGCTAGTAGTCATCGGTTTTGGTCTTTCTTAATGGAGACCTCAGTGTGAATCCAAAGAGCAGCTCTTAAAAATTTTATGACTCCTAACTGGCTGATTTATAATGATGGGCTGCAGCAAAGTTCCTCAGTAGCAGAATATCTCTGTCAATACTGATACAGAATGAAAGGACCTTAAGAACAAAGACATAGGCAGGCTGTGTGTGTGCCTCAGTGTGTGTGTGTGTGAGGTGGGATCCTCCATTTATTTTAGTAGATTATGGTGTCCACTGAAGAAGAAGCAACTAAGTTGTTTTGAAGCAGAAGGAGAGGTGAGAGGGCGTGACAGCCTGGCCCTGACATAGCAAACCAAACAAGAGCCCCCCTCTGTATTCAAACTCCCCCCGCGACCTCTGCGCCTGCCCTCTGACCTCCGCAAAGTCACTTAAATCATTATCTTCCCAGCTTTTTCTCCCAAGGTCCCAGAGTGCACTGTCAGCCTACCTGCCAGCTGACGTTCCATGATCAATTACAACAGACAGGGGTATCTGTGTCTGGGAACCTCCCCGGGGGCGGATTTGTCAGAGATTGGGGGGGTGATCAGATATGCTTGTGAGGAGGCATTGCGGAAGTATAGGGGTGGTCAGTTGTCTTAGCCGCCCAGACAGAAGGTCGTTTTGTCGTTGTCCTTGTCTATTTCCCATTACTCACCTGCAGAAGGCTTTGGGTTAATGATGAACTGACGTAGCTGGAATAGAGTTACCACAGTCCAGGAAATCAGTGAAGGCAGAAGAAGGAGAACAATAAATAAGTAAATAAACAGAAATGAGAGGAAAAAGATATATACCTATCTACCTATACAGTAAGCCCCACGTATAGTGAAAAACCGCGTTGTTGTGTTTCGGTTAAAAAAAAGGTCTATTTTTATAGTGCTAACCCTAAATCTGCTCCCAGAGCACCTTAATATCATTTTAAACTCAGTTTAATGCATTACCCTTAAAGAAAATGTAAAGGTAAACCTGTATTCGAATTTAAAAATATTTTAAAATTCCCCACCGACAAAAGTTTGCAGGACAAAAGTTTACACCCGGATCGCATTTAAAGACGGACGTGCGTCTGAATACGCTCTAGCTCACGGTTTTGGGGGCTGGTCTACTCGGGCAAAAAATACAAACGAGGGCTCGTTGAAAAGGTCTTCTAGAGATCCACAGAACGGTGGAGTTTGAAGTGTCTGGGTGCTTTCCCTGCCGAGATATACAACTCGGAAGAGCATGGGACAAAAGTATTGGGACCCCGCAGCGCGGTGAACGTGTCCCCTTGTGAGAAAACATCCATAAAAAAAATATTTATTGCCATAAAAAAGCAAAAAAAGGTAGATGATATTTGCAGTTTCCATGTTATTGTGGGGATTTCCGCATAAAACTATGACTTTGGTTCTCAAAAAAGTGACTGAATCCGCGACAAAACTGGGGGATTACTGTATATGTGTGTGTGCGTGTGTGTGTGTGTACAGTACTGTGGAAAAGTCTTAGGCACCTGCAGAAATATGTAAAAACTGAGCAGTGAGTGTTTTCTTTTTTCACATTACTGTTACTAAATATACTAAACCAAACTAAAAAGAATAAAATCATATAACATTAAATAGTATATGTTCAGTATAACAGTATGTTCCTTGGAAGACCAGTATTACTAAGAGTTTCCATCAGAAATATATATATATATACAGACACACACAAACATATATTTATAAAAATAGGCGTTAGAGGGAATGTTGGGCGAATGGTTTGGTGATTAAGCCAGGCTCTGACAGATAATCCCTCTGTGGGAGAAAGGAGGTGAATTTATAGGAGAGATCTGCCCAGAGAGACTTTAATCCTCCTGTTCATGCTGTTGGTAGCAGTGTCCTCTCTGTCAGGTACGGGAACTGTGG
This sequence comes from Hemigrammopetersius urotaenia, assembly GCA_037974485.1. Classification (NCBI taxonomy): domain Eukaryota; kingdom Metazoa; phylum Chordata; class Actinopteri; order Characiformes; family Alestidae; genus Hemigrammopetersius; species Hemigrammopetersius urotaenia. Next base: position 12,749,170 of record JBBPDC010000035.1, read on the forward strand.
CCAGAAGCCCGCGGCCCCCGCATTCGAGCTGCTAGAACTCTCCACCCTTTCCACTCTCTCAGCTCCCATTGCCTTCAAAGCAGTGTTTGTTTTGGTTGAAGTGCTTGGGCGTCATTAGCCCTGAGTAATCCCATTGAAAGGTCCTTGCCAATCCGCCATCATTTGGTGGGGTTCAGACATCTCCAAGACAGATCACGGGGGTGCCTAATTAAGCACATTACCATTTGTTAAATCTCATCTTGTCATGGTGACACTGCTGCTTGTGATTTATTTTTATACCGGGCCCATGCAGAAGACGTGGCATCGTGTCATTTTGAATTAAAGCAACGATCATTAGCCTAAGTAGAGCATTTTGATGGGATTGAGGGAGGCAACCACTTAGTGCTTTTGGTTTCTTGGAGATTCGGAAAATAATTTTAAAAAAACCCTGAGACCTGCAGGTTATAAATCTCTGCTCTGGTACATCACTGAATGAAGGAGCTCTAGAGTTCGAAAGTTGTAAACTAATGGTTAAAGGCCGATACCGATACAAATATTTGTTGGTTTTAAAATCTGATATTCCGATATATCGGCCGATATATATATATATA
>JBBPDC010000035.1:12765867-12790867 GCA_037974485.1 Hemigrammopetersius urotaenia
CTGGTGGTGCTGAATGCTGAGTGGGCGGAGCTCCTTTATCTAGGCTCCTTGTATCTTTAGGCACTTTGCAGCCTGTCGCAGTAAACCATTTGTTTCTTTCATTGAATCTATTCAATATGCCAAGAATAAAATAGTGTTTTTGCACCAACGGATTCAAAAGTAAGATATGAGGGAAGGCTCATTACTTTTTTGCACAGTACTGTGCATATATGTATGTATGAATATGTGTGTGTGTGTGTATATATATATATTAGGGAAAGTTAACGTGTTATTATCGCGTCAACGCATTATGTACTTAACGGCGAAAATTATTTTATCGCCTGTTGACGCATTTTAACAGACTATAGAATGTTATAGAACAGGAAGACACACTTTCCTCCAAGCAACAACGTCGTCTTATTTATCAGCTCAATAGGTTTTGAAATATATATATATATATACACACACACACACACACACACACACACACACATTCTAACAGGACACATTCAGGCAAATAAGAATCTTCTTGATACTGTTTCATAATGATCTTTTAGTTAGTGTATGGTTACAGCCATGTGCCTTTGAATGCACTGAATTATACTTTCTTTGGCTATGAAACAGAATCTCACTTAAAGGAGATTAAGGGATAAAGGTGTGTTTATTTGAAATCCCCCAGCCCCTCCAAATGTGCTCCACTTCCCAAAATTCCCCTTAAATACCTGCGCGTGTGCCAGAGGCTCTTGGAACCTGCATGGGATTTTGATCTGTGGGCTGCTAGGGAAGGGGTGCATGGTGTAGAGTGTGTGTGTGTGTGTGAATAATGATTAAGTGGCTATATTGGACGGAAGGTAAGAGATGAAGAGAGAGAGAGACTGATATGGGGGGAGGGAGTCAAGTTAAGCAGCATCAAAAAGGTAAAGAAGTGAAAGAGAGAGAAAAGAAAGGTAATCGACGTATTCGGCAAGAAGGAAGAGAGAGAGAGAGAAATGCAGAGAGAGAGAGAAAGCATAACACGTAGACCCAGCCGGATTACATGAACTCTGAAAGACAGGGCCATCGGGACCTACCCTAACTCTTTTCATTATTATGGGCCAAGTCTCCCCCACCCTCCTCCTCCCCACACCCGGTCATGTGATCCCCTTCACCAGCCAATCCAAGGAGACCGTCTCCTGTCCTGTTTTAAACCGACACATCGCCCATGTTTTCCATTTTGACCTGAGCTGTTTGATATCCACCCTAGATCACTAGTCCTAGTGTGTGTGTGTGTGTGTGTGTGTGTGTGTGTGTGTGTGTGTGTGTTTGTGGATTCCGGAGGCGATTGTTAACGTTTAAACAGGCCCAGACTGTGTGGTTTTTCAGTGACATTCAGCAGGCGACTGCACAGCCACCGACGCCCCGGAGAGGACAAACTGTCAGTGGGTCCATGCTGCCCGCACCGACAGGTCACTTCGGATTGCCGTCAATGTCAGCCAAGAGACCCCAGAGGCTACTTGCTCCAGCCCCTGACATCAGAACACCCTCAGGGATGATGCTGTTGTCATGGTGCTATATGAATTCATCAGGAGTGGCTGATTCCCCTACACACACGCGCCCGCGCTCCCTGCCTCACCTCTACCACAGTCCAATCCCATTATCACCTTCAGACGACTCAGCCATAATGGAGGCGACAAAAAGACAGCTAATACTGAGCATTAATATTTCATATGTGCAGAAAGAAATCTATGCACACATCTCACTCATCTGTCTTCTTTTCCCTTGAGTGTCAGATTTGGGCTATCGGTCAAGCTAATGAATACGTCTCGGGTGACAGGCACCAGACAGTGATCATTTCAAACTTTGTGCTCTGTTCCATTTTTGAGATCGTGAACTACTAACTGGGCCTCCTTGCCGCTCAGACGACGTGACTGTAGGTGGTCATAACATCGTTTCAAACTCTGAAAACACCCCTTTCCTGCCGTGCTATTCATAGACAGTGTAGCCTAGTCGTCCTCATGATAGGTATTTAGGATTTATGCTGTGGCAAAGGCTAAATAAAGCACATCCACTGTTTGCCTACTGCGTGCTTCCCTGTGGCCAAACGCAGGTCGGATTTGCAGTTCTTCAAAGTTTCCTCTTGGGAGAGTAATTGCATGCTGTCCTTGGAGATCAGTATCTAGCCATTAGGGTGAGTGGCTGGCCTGCCAAAGACACAGGGCTTCAGTGTGGACTCTGCAGACCTTATCATTTCAGACCTTACCCCGGAAGAACCTGGCCTCTCAGCAGCGATTCCATTCCAGCTAAGGAGGTTTGATGAAGGAGAAGAAAGAAAGGTGAAAAGGGCAGAAATGCTTCTGTTTATTTATGCTCAGGCTCTTATTTTCATTAAACATTTATTTCCAACCCCTCCCATCCCCTCCCACCCCCAAGCTGGCATGACTTTGTTGGGGCTGCCTGTTTGAGCCCCCTCTCGAGGCCTCCTAGCCGGCAGGGTTAAGTGCTCGGCTGTCGGGAGGAAGAACCATTAGGCGGAGCAGGCGGAGCAGGAAAGCTGCCAGCTGCAGCCACACCACACCACAGTGGCACACACACACAGGTGGACCGGCTCAGTCAGGCACTTGCTAATCCGGACCCTGCTCACGTTTCTTGGTGGAGCGAGAGAGAATTTGAAGATTGTATTAAGCAACATGCTATTTTCCATTTACAGTCCCTGAAATTGGGCAGTGGTCCACTTAGGCTGAGTCTCAGCAAACAGTCGCCCATCTTTAAAGCTCTTGTGGAGAAGATGTGTCTATGGAGTTTAGCTGGAGAACGTATGGGCAACTGCTTTGGTTGCATAACTCTGCTTTTATGTCACATTTAATATGAGTTTTGTTTTCTTCCGCTTCCTCTCTGATGGAAGTGGGTTTCTGCAGGCTCCTCAGGTGCTGGAATAGGATGTGTCGTGGTGTGTTGTGGCAGCTCGGGTGAGTGACAGCGGGCTGATGAGCCTGCGTTCGGATAAAAAGCTGCTGAGAAAAAAATAACCGTTATGAGAAATACGACCCATTTTCCTGGCATGCTTCATTAAAAGCCAACTAGACGCCTCTGTGATCATACTAATTTCCTAACAGCTTTATTTAATAAAATAGAATGAGACTCTTACAGCTATTAACATAATATGGAGATCTTGGTCATTACAGACATATAATATAGGAGCTGATCGACCTGTATATTTGGAAAAAAATGCAGTGTAGGGTGGGGAAGGGGTGCCATTGATACAATATTGAGAAAGCCAGTCATCAGTAGGGAATAGCAAATAACTTTGCCGAATAAAAAAATCCAAATCTGAGATATGCAACAGTCCCTCCGTTTCAGCGACACTGAAGACTTCAGAAGCGCTGGCTGCCTGCGCACCCACACCACATGCGGCGTGTAAATAACTAATTAGAGTCAGTAGCAATTTCCATGAGCTGCGAGAGACTGGACCGGCAGGGGCGGGGGTATAAGGGGTGTTGCGAAGGGGGGTGATTGAGGAAGCTCTACTGCACTGCTGCCCCCCCCCCCCAGAAGCAAGCCTTCTTCTACTGCTCTGCTTTCATCTCCTCTCTCTTCTAGACGCATCTCCACGCAGCCTCTCCATTTCCGCACTGCTTTGTCCCTACAGAGCCCAGAGAGATTGTTGCTTTCTGCACATAAAGTAAAAAAGGGGGTTGAGGGAGTGGGAGAAGTTGCAGGCTCTTGATGACAGAGTAAATGAGTAAGGGGACTTCACATGTGACCATCTTCACAGGGTGTTTTCTTCTCCACGTGGCCTACTTTCCACTTGTGGGCGTCTCAGGAGTGTCACCGGAACTTTGGTGTCTCTTTTTCTTTGTTTTTACTGGAAAACGTTTACTTTGATAAACGTACATTTTCCCCTCCTTTCAGCCAAGGCTTTTGATTAGCTGTCTGCTGGCCATGTTAGCACCGGATGAAGGCCTTCAATATCCCCGAAGTCCCATTGCTGTAACAGTCGAGAGCCTGTGGTGGATGACTGATGCAGAATTTGTTTGTCGGGGCATTTTTTTTAGAAATCATAGTCGGAACAAGTAAAGCGCACAAGCAGGCAAAATCAACATGATCCATCTCAGATAACAGTCACGAGTCATGACTGGAAACCACCAGGAAAGAAGGCAACAAGGAGAGAAGTAGTTAGGAGGAAAACATGCAAAAGACACACTAACACAGGGGTATTTATATACAGACTAGGATGACATCACAACAGGACACAGATGGTGAGGAGGAGGAGTCACTGTGAAGCCGGAAAGTTCCAGACAGGGAAGGCGGAGCTGGAAAGAAACTTGACTGCCGTGTTCACAACACAGTGACATGGTGATGCAGAGAAACCAGTCTCAGAGTTTTCGAGTTTTTAACTCCTAGAGATAGTTTTGACTGATCTTCACCCATAGTATGAAGTGACCCCACCTCAACCTCCTCTGAGCAGAAGAAAGCACAAGCTGGAATTGCTGGCCATGAATCCATTTTTTCCTTGGTTTATGATCAGTAATAAGTACTTTCAGGAAGGAGACAACACTGCCGCCGGTGATTTATCGATTTTGGTGGAGCCGTACCACTTGCATGCTAATGAGCAATTTAATATGTCGCAAAGCTGCAAACTCTGGAGCGTCTTCAAATTATTAGAACACCGCCTTGGTACTCTTCTATCGACCGCTCCTCCCCCACTGTCTTTTTATGTGGTTTGTGTGTTGAAAGCCACACTGGAATTACACCCATCTGTAAAACGCGTCTTTCACACCCCCTCTGGCACGCTGTTTTATTTGTTTTTCCTTCAACCATTTACTCGTGTTTTCGCTTGCTCGGGCTAGAGCTGGTGGATAAACGTTGTTAGCAGCTTAGCATGGTGTCGGCAGCCGGATGAGTTAATGTGTTGCTGACGGAGTTTTAACACTTCTCTCAGTCTGTGCGCATGCAAGAAGCATCAACAGGGCCGGGACTTTCTCACTGATCCGTAATCAGTTTCGTGGTTTCTCTCATAATATGTGGGTAAGATTGGGATTGGAAACTAATCCTGGATCAGTGTATGTTGGCAGCATCTACTCCATGCGGGAGGTCTGAAGAATGCATATTCATCAGTTCTGTTAATGCTCTTCTCTTACTGCCTGAGGGCTCATGTCTTTGCCTTGATCTTATAACGAGTTTTAGTTCATATGGCCATGAGTGTTGAATCAATATCCATCTGAAAGAGGCTGTATGTCTCTGTTTGTTTCACTTGGACATTTTGTTTTCTGATCAATGAGAAACTTTATAAACTATTATTATTAGTAGGGCTGCAAGAAATGGACAACATTTTAGTATTGCCATTTTGTTGCTACATATTGCAACTGTGATGCCTTTCAATTTATTTAAGAGCCCATATCATCACTTTTCTGGACGTAAAAAGGCCGAACTACGTAAATATCACTCAAATTTCAAAATGTACATTCACTTCTTAGGGAGTTTTTCCTTGCCGCTGTCGCCGTTACTCTTGGCTTGCTCATCAGAGGCACTTCATTCACACACATTCACACACACACACATTTATTTCACATTTATTTCATTTTGTAAAGCTGCTTTGTGACAATGACCGTTGATAAAAGCGCTATATAAATAAAATTGAATTGAAAAATTGAATTGAGCTTCCACATCCATACAGTCCATATATGGCAACCATGTACCATCGTTTTTGTGATGTCACAAAAACAGCTAATTTACATATGTTTCTGTAGCAGTTTAGTCCCCAGCTATTTATGCAGTTCTCAGGGGTGGTTCAACCCTGTGCCGCCTTATGAATGAGCCAATTAGGAAAGAGATCATTTACATATATTATTCTTAAAGGTACAGTCACAAATAACAAATTGTGTAATTCTAAAAGTAAGAATGAATTATGAACTTTTACAAATTATATTTTTGCCACACAAATGTGATGGAAAAAGTGAAACAGGAGGAAAATTTATACGGACTCTTTATAAATGTCCTGGCCAATCAGGGTCTTTCAGTAATTAAAGATTGGCCTAATTTGTATATACTTATATTACAGCAAAAAGCTTTTTTCCCTTAACAACACACTTACATTCAATTCCCCCCCTCCCCAAGATTTTCCATCTTGTGTCAGCAAGCCCCAAATGTCTCTTCCTGCTCCTTGAGCCATGGTTTACTTTTGTCCCTTTACAAAATAAGTGAATGCCGGAGGGGAAGGCAGCTGACAGGCTGAAGACCTGAGCAGTTGTACTAATTAACTTGTTTAAACAAACTCGGCAAGAGGAAGGAGCAAAGCTTTCAGAGCGCCCCTTTTAAAAAGCCATTACCAGGAAGTGGGCAGGAGGATGGGGGGGACAGGTGGTGGGTGCAGGGTTACTGATGGGGAGAACCCCCCCTCCTCCCCTCCCTCCCTCCCTCCCTCCCTCCCTCCCTCTCTACACACAAACACACTCCCTCTGTTTTGAGACGGAGTGCTTTGCAGACCCCGAGGTAGATTATATGGTGTTTAGGGTCGAGGGCTGTCAAAAACTGGGAGCTTTGTGAGCAGTCCCAGACTCCTGACAAGCTGACCTTTCATCCCCGGTAAATAGAAGTCCAGTTTCAGTGTTTATCACTTGCCGAGTGCCTGGCTGTTCTGGGGTAGACAGAGACGGAGGGTCTGGGGAGAGAGAGCTGCCTCGCTGAGAACCAGCCCTGAAAACCGAGTTTATACCCCAAGGCTCCATTCACATAAAAAAAGAATATGCTCCATAAGCACTCACATAAATCTGATCCACAGATGTCTTAATTAAGTTTTAGATGATTCACGGAATATTATCACCCGGCATTCAAGCAGCAGCGAGCCATTTTACACTCGTTCTCCCGTGCATGTCCTTGCACTTTTCTCATTATTACTGCCTCAGAGGGAGACAGAAGGGGGAAGAGTATAGAGGGGAGAGACATGAGGCTGGTTCTTCTCTAGTGGCCTGTGTTCTTCTCCTGAGGAAATTGCATGCGCTAGACTGCTGGTAGTGTTATTGTTAACACCGCAACAGTAAAGGCCGTCCCAGCGCCCTTGTTCGCACAGGACATCTTTTTAAACTAGAGCTGTATCCTGCTTCTCCCACTCCAGAGCTTGGGCCATAAAGTTTCCTTTTGCACTTCATTTTCAGTCCCAGAAATAAGGTCTGTCCTAAAACCATTGTGTTCTTAGCTCCTTCTTGGCTAACTCATCTGCAGTTCATCTGGTGCAAAGCATGGATCCATTATAGCTACCAGACACCAGGAGAATGCCAAGTTGCTTTCGGGAAGTGAGCATTGTGCAAAGCATGCACATCTATAGTCTGCTTCTACCATGCTCTTCTTCTCTTTTGAAGGCTAATAGAGATGTGACAGTCAGAGGATTGAAGTCGACTATGTTCTATTTGAGAGAGGGCGAGGGAACGACCCCTCACTCTTCAAAGGGAAGCGGTTCTGCACAGAACGGCAAGCGCAAGTGATCACACATATTGTAATTAGAGGAAGGGCCATTATCTTGCAAAGATGTTTTCCTTCACAGACCAGCAGAACATTTGCCTTGAGGATTTTCTGCGGTAAGTTAATAATAGAAGCGTTCAGGTTCATTAGTAGAAGCACTTCCATAGGGCTAGATCCTGTAATAGGAAAAGTCTTCTCAGCTCTCTGCACACATACATTGTAAGACACGCACCACTCTCTACATGCGCCCACCCCTCCTGTTTCTCACTCACACTTACATACACACACACACACACACACACACAAACTGGTAATCACATTCTTTATATACACTTTTTTCCAGATGAAGATTAAGCTTTCTAATGAATTTATATTCCTTTACACAGTACAGTTAAACCTCAGAATGACTGAAGAAATTAAATCAGGGGAAATTTATCTCAGATGATGTTTCTGTTTCAGCCTCCTGCTCGCAGAATTAACACATTTATTAAACCAATGAATTGAGACGTCTCGTATTAATTGGCAAAACCGCTGAAAGGCGCTGTTGGTAAAGCGCGTGGCGTAAGCCCGGAATGAAGCTCGGAGCCGTTAATTAGCAAATGAAATTGTCTGCTCTGTCTAAAGCCTCATCATCACCTTTTGCTCTTCCAGATTAATAGATTGAGCTCATAAAAAAGTTAAACCAGTGGAACGGCTGTGAGGATCCCTGCAGCCGTAGAGAGCGTCCTCTCAGGACCAGACTCAGCATGGACTGCAGGGAGGCTCCAGCAGAGTGCTCTCTGGCATGCTTTACTCGTCAGCTTCACGCAAGAGGCCTCGACTTGTCAGCATGTGTCACTTCAAAGGCCGCCACACCAAGAGCCACGTGGTGGGCTCGGGCAGCTCGGGCAGCTCGGGCAGCTGGGCCAGTGGGCGGCCTGCTGTGGGGTAAGGGCCCAGATCTGTGGGGGTCAACAGAGCCCATGCCCCTCAATGTACAAAGGAGGTGCTAACGAGACGAGCAGGCCAGATGAGGACTGACAGGGCTGAAGCTGACGGGTCCTACAGCAGCAGCCTTTGCTGGCTGGGTTTGAGTGAGTGAGAACATAGCTGGGGCAGAGCAGGGCCACCACATTGCTTTCATTAGCCTGCAAGTACGGCCCACCAGCAGCCTCAGTGGGGAGAGGTGAGGAAGGGGAAGCTATGTTAAGTTTGCACACACTCTTAAAAAAATTGATAACCTGCCATAAGAGATCACAGAATGAATCCAACAGCTTTGATACACCAACAGTTTTTTTCCCTCTTTTTTGTAGAGACTAAAACAAAGGAAAACTCCTCTAGACTCCTGTTTAATTTCCTTTGTTTCCCTGCTGAGAGCTGGTTCTTGGCACAGTGTGTCTGTGTTTGTGTTATCTGACCTGATTGGGCGTTTCAGTGGTTGACTTGGTATTTGTGAGGGGAGTCATTACTGTAGCTCTGCTTCTATTCTGGCCGCTGTCTCTATGTTTTCCCCACAACATCCTCCTCTCCCCCATCTCAGCTTTCCCCCCCACCCCCCCCACCAACCACTACCCTACCCTGCAGCCTGGCCAGTCGTCCAGGCTAATGGAGGCATTTACCAGCCCTTTAAATCCGAACTGTTCTGTTTAACCCTTTATTGATGGCCTCCTGCTCCTTGGCCCTTGGGCTGTTGGGGACAATTGGCATCTGTGTGCCTGTTTTTCCCATAGTCAGACTACACCAATAAAAATAATACTGTAACAAAATACCTATAAACCGGGTTCACACCGGGGTAACGCTTTAAAGCCAACCACCTCAGGAATTCAGTACAACTCCTAACCTGGAACCTGAAGAAAGCTTAGGCTTGGAAGATTAAGGATAATGTTTCTGACCGCGTTTACAATACAGGGCTTTCCGTCGTCTGTTTATCTGAATGTTGAAAATGTGTGAAAACGGATTTAAAGAACAAATTTGAAAAAAAGGCAAAAGAACATGTTAACCCTGGATAAGTGGATTAGTGGGTTTACTGATAGGAGGCAGGGTTTTCAAACAGAGGGATGATTTTGGTGGGCAGTGGCTCTCCGCTTACAGTCAGAAACACGGAGCAATTCCTTTCCTTTACCACCTTTTCGGAAATTCACATCATATTTTGGAAACGTTTGAAAGGAGAGAAATTGCTTTCATTGTTCTTTAAAGACAAAGGATGAGTTGATGATCTTGTACCGTGTTTTTATGTTTAGGACGGGTGGTAAAGACGAGGCATCGCTGTTGATTTGCTGTACAGAGAGCTGATAAACGTCACAGCTTGTTGGAAATATGAACAATGTGTATGTACAGTATTAGCAGCCGCGGATCAGTGATGCATGCCAGCTCCCCGACGACTGAGAACAATCTTTACGCTCAAAGGAAAGGGATATTGACAGGCGGGGCTTTTGTGTGTGCTGTTGGCTTGATCGCAGATTTAAAATAATTTGATCCTTGAAATTGGACTGCATGGTCGGTGGAGCTCATATAAATTACACTATCTCCAGACTGGAGCTGGAGTTAAAGGTGTCTTATTCAAAAATAATGGCTGTAGTTTTTCCTTTTTGTCTATTTGGGGTGATAAACAGATGCACTGTTACACATCTGCAGATCAATCTACCTGATCAGCTTGGAATTCCAGAGGTGCGGCTGTGTTTATATCTGCTTTTTCTCAATTAAAGTCATCGCAGAAAGCACACGGAGAGCAGCAGCCGGCTCCTCTCGCTATTACTGAAGGCAGATGCCTGTTGCACGTTAGCCAGCTGTTAAATTAAAACTTCTAAATCACACAAATGAAATCAAATAGAGGCAGCTGTGTTTGACCCTAATTAAAGCCGGTTGCTGAAGCACATGTTTCCCCTACAGGGAGTGGGGTACTACAACATGTACCCAAAACTGTGGGAGGATGGGGAGCTGATATACGACCCCCAGAGGTTCTTTTAGTACACACTTGTGTTTTGAATTTGCCTCTGACCCGTGGCTTACCTTGACGTGTCACTTAAAGCATTAATAGCCTGGATTGATGGCGAGCCTCCAGGTGGGGAGCTGCATCCTGCTTCTGAGGACCCTAATAGAACCATAAACCATAAAATCTGAAGTTTTATTTTTCAGGAGCTGGAAAAACCGCCACTGCAAGCTTGGTGATCTGCATTTGCCGCTCTCAGGCTGGAATTTCAGGACAAAAGGAACAACTCGTACTGATTAGAAAGACTCGGGCAGTCTTGTTCATTAAGACCTCGAAGTCTTTATTTGCAAAGATTCTTGTGAAAGAAGGTCTTCACATGTAAAGCAAGGCTTATATTAGCATTAGCCTTGAATTAATTCTAGGTGATTGAATTGAAGCCGTGCTGTAAAATCCGCCATCCTTGTTAATCGGCATTTTTTCTAGCGAATAACACGTTTTATGGCTACTTCGGTGCAGTCTGAATGTTAACATTTCACACTGTCGGGACTGATTGATTTGAACTGACTGGATGAAATCCAATCTAAAGTAAAGCCACAGCAAACCACTGTGAAACGTTCAGCAGCTCAAGGCAATGATGATTCTGAGATTGAAAGTCACATGACAATATTATATTGTTTCTACAGTTAGTTGGCATAATTGGTTTAATTTGCATATTCATAATTGTTCGATCATTTTCAGTACAAGTAATGCAGTAACACTGGAGAGAAACTGGCAAAACCAGGTGAAAACGAACTTTTGTTGGAAATGTATATATACCTATAGTGTATACACATACATACATATATTTATATAGATGCATACATAAATATATATATATATGTGTGTGTGTTTGTGTGTGTGTGTGTGTGTAAAACAAACCTTCTTTTAAGTTTATTATCTCTTTGAAGTTCAGTTTTCATGTCCTGTGCGGTCAGACGTTTCTGACATTATAGTCTGAGGTACTATCTTAACTGCAGATAAATTCCTTATTGGATTAACCAATTAAATATAATACACTTTGCATTTTTCTTGTAGTTTTTCTTTAAGAAAACGAATTTGATGGCCAATTTGTACAGTGACTTATCAATAGTAAATAATAGCAAAAAAAAGCTAAAGATCTTTTGGTCTCAGTCTGTGTTATTATACTCTAGTGTTGGCAGTCTACAAGGACTAATGTGAGTGTGATTGGAGGTCATTGCTGGAGTCATTGCAGTAATTACAACCATTAAAAGGCTTCTTCACTTTTGTAGAGACAATTTGAGTATTCCTCAGACACAGAAGCTAAAACAGCACCACGGTGCGTAATGCGCCATGTGTGTAAAAAAGTGTATTATAAAATAATAAGTAAAGGACTGACTCTTACCTGTTACCTGCATTCAGGTTCAACATCTACAATCACTGGGAAAACTCGTGCCTTCTGTTTATTTATTCATTCGTTTGTTTGTTGCTGCATTTTTATAGTAGTTATTTAGAGCAGCGGTCCCCAACCTTTATTTGGAACTATGTTCGCGGCCCGGCCTTTAAGGAGCGGCAGATAAATATACGCATTTATACGAATAAATGATACGCATAAAAATGGGGATATTTAAAAAATATAATAATGGGGGAATCTTTAAAATATAATAATAAACGTAAATCCAGTGTGTACTCGCAGCTTTATTAACAGCGTTTCCATAACAACGAGCCGACAACAGAACACGGGGAACATCCACGGGTTTTTTCTGTACAGCCCACGGACCGGTACCACATGACCCACGGCCCGGTACCGGTCCGCGGCCCGGAGGTTGGGGACCACTGGTTTAGAGCATTATTTGATAATAATTTGAGATTGCCTTATAAGCACCAGAATAAATATGTTGATGAATGAAACCAAAGGAAATAAAGTTATAAAGGAGAACTTTGGGCTGAAACTGAACGCTCATGGCAGGGCACACACGATCCGGAACATTATGTGAAAGGATTACAGAGAGAGACTAAACAGAGGAGAACCTGAACCCTCTTACCCTTTTGAGTATCTGAAGGAAACGGATGGCAAGCTGTCATCTTGTTTTCCAAATGTTTACAGCTACATGTCATGACAACAATCATGAGTCGTGTATATGTTCCAGCGTCGCTGTGCATGACACCTTTCCTTGGCAGCGCTCTTCACCTTCGAATGCCAATGTTTTCATACAACAAGAATGCAAATCCTTCTCCTTTTAAATTGAGGCGGCACAGTTATGACAGTTATGACAGTTATGACAGTTATGGCAGATATGGCAGCTGCTAGCCTAGTGGTTAAGGCATTCGCCCTGCAACCAGAAAGTCCAGGTTCGATTCCCAAGACCGCTTGTCACCTCTGAGGTACCCTGAGCAAGGTACCGTCCCACACACTGCTCCCCGGCGCTGTTCCTGCTGCCCCCTGCTTCACTTGGTGAATGGGTTAAATGCAGAGGAAGAGTTTCGTGCTGCTCACACCGTGTGCTGTGGTGTGTTCAGGTATGACCAGACTTTCACTTTTTATATCAGGGGACCCAAACGGATTTAAAACGACTTACAAAATGACAACAATTATTCAACTAGTATAAGCTTTTCATCCTAACACTAGTTTCTAGTCACTTCTTGAATGAATCTTGCTTTCAGTTTTATAAAGGCTAATCCCAATCTGTAAAAACTGTGTTTGAGGTGAGAATTGTACAAATCAAATTAAACTTAAAAACCCTTTAATTTCACCCTTTAATATTTGAGTTTTATTAAAATATTTTTTATAACAACTACAGTCTTTTTTTTGAACAGACAAACAGTGTATCTGTCGAACCCCTTGAATTCCACGTAATTGCTTTCCTTCCTCACTCCTATAACTTGGAAAAGCATTGCGATGTAATAAAAGTCATGGACTTCAAGAGGCTTTGAAGTATATTTGTTTTAGTTCTCAACCTAAAGAAGGAGATGCTGAGGTAGCCAGTGGAAGTATAGCAGGGGTGAGCCTAACCACCACCTTATTCTCTGACCTGTCTATGGAGATTTTTGGCGCAGCTGGTCTAGGCGGGGAGAGATGGATGCCCTGTCTGCGGATGAGAGGATGTTGGCGGGGAGTTTTGGTGACAATAACAAAGGCACTCGCCTCCTGTGTGCGTTTGTGGAAGGAACAGAGGAAGCACCACACTGCAGATACTCTGGTTGGAGGCCCCGGTGTGGATAGCGGTTTGGGGAGACAGGAAGGCTCGCTGACCCGTGGCAGGGTTCAATTAGCATTTGCAAATTACACCTGCTCTCCACGCTGCTGCTGAGAGCCAAGTGGCCGCGTAGCCGGTGGGCACGGTCGCAGGAGGGGTTGGGGAGGGAGGGAGATGTTGTCGGTGTTATTGCATGGATCTATGAAATATTAAAGTGGCAGGGCCAGCTCTCTGAGTCCCGCTGCTCATCAAAAATAGAGCAAGAAGAGAGGGGGGAGAATGAGAGAGGGAGGAAAGGGGGAGAGAGAGAGAGAGAGAGAGAGAGAGAGAATGGCCAGGGGCGTCACCGCACCACCCAGACAATAATGACTTTAACCTTTGCCCCCATCCTTTCCTGATACCAACTGACCTGAGCAGCCATTCTTTGCTCCCCCACTTGGGCGGCCAAAAAAAGGTCCTCCACAAGGGAGTGCCGACATCTGACCAACTTTCTAAAACTCTAAAGCTTTTCACTGGGTCTCGCAAAGTGGCCTTTCCTTAACAGAAGTGGGGAGGATGATACATTCATCTCGACACCTATAAAGGACGCGCAAGTCTGTGCTTTAAACTCGAAGTCTTTTGTTTCCTCCGTACCTCATAGATGTCAAAATCAAATGGCAGTTCCTTAATGAAGTGGAGCACGGACTTCAAAGGGAACAATTTGTTCGCCGTTTCTCCATTTACCGCCGATCTTGTTGCTACGGCAGGGGAACGGATGATGTTAGATGAGCTTTTTGAAGTGGAGAATGTGCTGCGAAATGTCTTGAATGAGCAAAATCAACAGTGTAATTATTGCTCCGCCAATGAATCATTTGCACGAGTTGGAAGGCAAACAACGTGTTATTTGGGATAGTTCCTAGTGTATGTGTGCTCAGGAATGAAAAACGAGTGTGGAATCGGGCAGCCTAGCCATACTGGGCAGCACGTTGTTCTGGACTTGAGAGTTATTTCCCCTGCAGTTCTGATGTGGTTTAAGAGGGTTTAAGTGAACACATTGTC
Organism: Hemigrammopetersius urotaenia; assembly: GCA_037974485.1. Lineage (NCBI taxonomy): Eukaryota > Metazoa > Chordata > Actinopteri > Characiformes > Alestidae > Hemigrammopetersius > Hemigrammopetersius urotaenia. Next base: position 12,780,421 of record JBBPDC010000035.1, read on the forward strand.
ACTCGATGCCACTCTAGCTGTACAGAGAACATCTCCTTGAAGGAACCTCCTTTGGCAAGAGAGAACACTATGGAACAGCAATCAGAGGAGAGGATGAGCACGTCTCTGATGATGTTGCAGTGTATTTTTAAACTGTTAAATTATTTAATCTCTGCATAGATGACTCCAGATTGGAAGAAATGACGCTGAGAATATAGTAGAAATAAATGCATATCTTTAGATAAAACAAATTAAAAACAACATTAAGGGAAGCCTCGTGCATTCTCTTCCCATCCTGTTTACTCGGGAGTTGGCGGTTTGTCCCATCGAAACTTAAGAGGAGGGCGGAGTGGCATCTGTCCTCTGAAGGACACTTTTCCTGCCAGGCAGGATAAGGTCTTAATGGATACCGTCACTTAAGCTCCATTTGCGATTTTAGGCTGTCGAGATGGCACCAAGGCTTCAGGTTATCAAGTGGCACCACACTGTCCTGCCGAGACAACACATTCCTACCATCAGGCAGACAGAGAACAGCGACGAGAGGAAACATCCGGTCGATTTGAAGGACTCTCTAACTATTCCAACGGCAAATGACTTCACTCGAGCGGATGAAGTCCATATGAAAGTGTCCCCTATCATTTTTTATAAGGATCCACTCTCCTGCTCCTCCAACTTTTTTTTTTTTTCATTTTTACCTTCCTACTTTCTATCCCTCTCTCCTGGTGCAGGGCTGATAATGTGTGAGCCTCAGCTTGGAGGAGAGGAGAGCAGTTAGGTAGCACGCCCCAGGGCACCACAGTCCCCCTCTCCCTCACTTGATTAGAGACCTGGGTTTCAGCAGCCCAGAAATCTCAAAGGTTGCCGGGAGACACATTCGTGCAAAATTGCATTTTTACTGCGTGGCTGTTTGGAACTCCAACGTGCCTGATGCGTCCATCATCCGTGCAAAGGAATGGGCTTTTGGTCAGATGGCCATACAAGCCCATCTAATGCTGCAGTCCAGTCTTCAGTCACTGATTTGTCCAGAGCTGTGAATGGCCTGGTTTAATGAAGATAATCACAGTAGATCGGGTAATACACAGGATACAGTTATGGATCCTGGAGGCCTCCAGGGTGCTATGGAGGGCGTCTTTGCCGCCGTGGTATATTGGGCAGCTGGGTGTGGGAGAACCAGAAGGAGAACAGCCCATTGATCAGCAAAATTACAATATAACAGCAGCCATAATCTTGTGCAGTGGCTGCTGCGATGAAATACACTTCCTCTGCAAATGCATGTTTTGTGGGTTGGTTGGGCAATAATTTCACACACTCACACTTTGGAGTCTAGGTGATGCTGAAACAAGGATGATGGTTGGAAGTAAGTGTTGTCATGTTAAGAAGCGAATCCCTTTGTCTTCAGTTCCTCCTTAACTCTTCTTTCGCGCCCACTTCAAGGCACGCTTCGCTTAAAGAAACAGCAAACGACCAGCAGACACCAAGGGGCCGGATGAGTAGTGGACGAGGCACCGAGCATCAATCTCCCCTGGCTGCCCAGTATTCTTTTTGCGATTAGAGCGGAAAAGTTATGATAATGTTTAGTGTATTCGCTGGTTGAGCTGTTCGCTGGAGCAGATAGTGCATTAATCACAGCTGTCTTGGCTGGCTGCCGGAGGGGGGGGCAGGGGTGTGGGCTTCTGCCGCTGCCTGCTCACCCCTCTCCTGCTCCAGCCCTGGCCTGCCTAGCACTGCTCCTCTCTGCAATAATTGAAGCCCCAGTGTCCCAGACCCAGCCAGGCCTGGCTGGCTCTGTCTGTCACCGTCTGGTACTGCAGAGCCTCACTCTTCAGCAGTGTGTGTGTGCATGTGTGTGTGCGCGTGCCTGTTTTTTTCAGTGTACATTTTGCTTATGTGCATTTTTCTTGAATATATGACAATTAAAGACTGTTTTAGGCTTGAGTCATGCAAATGAAGTCTGCATTGCTTTTAGACCTTAGCTTCAACAGATGGAATCACACCAGGCTGCCCTCAGCAATAAGGACTTATCTTAAAAGGTGCAGGCACATGTGATAGTCATCCTCTTCCTAGGTGATTCAAACACTGTGTGTTGATATACATCTCTTTCTCACCGAGCCACATAAATATTAAAGACCTCACTGCTTTGGGTAGGGCAGTAGAAAGCCTGCAACATCAATCCACTGAAGGGAGCGCTTGAGGATACTGAGGATCAGAGCTTGTTGCATCATTAAGGTCTTCCCCTCCAGACCCTTTGACTCTTCATGCTCCAATTCATAGCATATAGATGGCCAAAGACGCCATCATAAATGTGATCTACAGCCTCCACCGTGCTCTTTCTGCGAAGTGTGTCACAGAACTCTTTCTCTTGAGGGTGCAGATAGGTGTAGCTGTTGTGTTTGGTTTTGTAAATGTGTGTGAGACAGAGGACTGTGTGTGACTTAGTGACATCAAAGGAGGAAATGTGAGATAGCAAAATCCTCATGGGGCTGCATTCAGCCTTAAAACTGTTTCCATGGCAACATCAACCTGTCACTCAAGCAGCCAGATGTGTCATGTCATTTAACCTTTATATCTTCATTTCCATTATCATTGACTCGAATGGATCCCCGTAAATTCAGTAACAGCAGAGACGTGATCCAAAGGCAAAACAAAACTCCAGGAGGTTTAAGTCAGCAGAGGGATTTTTGCTTTGGCAGTAGAGAGTGGTCTCTTGTCGCCCCCTGGGACAGCCTCCTTTTTCCTATCACTCTCTTTATCTGTCTCTTCTCTTTCTTCCGTTTGTCTCTCACTCACAATCTGTCTATTTCCGATCCTTCCTTCTCTCTCTCTCTCTCCCCCTCCCCCCCTCTTTATCTGAGCATACTTTAAGAGAACACACCCCATCAGACATGTTTTTAAACACCTGCTTTGAACAAGTAGATCAGTTACTGGGAAAAGCCCAAACCGAAGTCTTCAAGGATCCCACATCACAGCCTAAGTCAAATATTTGGGTATATGAATGTTGAGGAGGTGCAGAAAAGGGGAAGCTTTTCATCCTCCCAGGCTCAGTCCGCTGTAGCTGTCAGAATGCATCAGAGGCTTGTGGGAAATGTATGCCGACAAGTGACAGAGAGAGACGAGACCAAGAGAAGACCTGATTACAATACGCAGGTACAGGGGAGCTATTAACGCCACAAAAATGCGCTAGGCCAGAGCCGATTTTGCATTTCCCCTAGGTAACAAAGATGCCACTTAAAGAATACTGTTTGGTGCAAAGAGAGATCCATTTTCTTTTCTCACATGAGTATTAGGCTATAAGCCCTGTCAAGAATCTGAAAGAGCTTCTGCACTGATTCTGTTCAGAGTTTGCGAATCAGTGATGCGTTGTGTTGACAACTGCATGCACCTAGTTTTGTGCCGAAATTCATTTTTTCCTTTTCATTTTTTCCTCCCATAACAAATCAACACGTAACACACACACCATATTACTTTCTCTCCCAGACCAACCGAAGACTGAAAGACGCTTTTCCACTCTCAGGACTTATTGGTCTGGGTGTCAGTGCATTCTCTAGCCAACCAACCGGTCTATCCTGATGAGAATGGCCTTTCCTTTCCCAGAGAACCTTTTAATAAGATGGTGCCTGAAATCCCTTGCTCAGTACTTCTGCAGCAGAATGATTCTGCTCGGAGCCTGAAGCCAAGGGAGAAAAAGAGGGAGAAAAAGAGGGAGAAAAAGAGGGAGAAAAAGAAATACGAAAGCCACAGTTGCCAGCGTGATTGTCAGTGTAAGCTCGAGAGACCGTGTGTTTACTATGCTACCTAAATTGGCCCAATGAGCGATTTTCTGTCCAGAAGGAGGGAGTTTAGAAGTGAGATGAGGCAAGCCTGAACTTTCACAACTCTCAAACTGCCATCACAGCTAGACATTTGCACACCAAATGAGAAACAGGGCATACATCGGTGAGGGCATCACCTGTTTCGGCAGCCACGTTCTCCAGGCAATAGCCTTTGCCTACTGGGAAATGTCCTACAAATAAGTAGGCATGGATGCTTGATTTTTAATGCAGCAATTTATAAGTGAGGGCACAATTTAGTATGAAGGGGAGCGGACTGGTTAAATGGTAGGTAGGAGTCTAGAGTCTTGGGCTTTCTGTACTGATTGGCCACAAGTCTGCTTTCTGACATCTCTCTGTGCTGATTCAGCTTTGGCCTTCCCAGACCTGTTTAGAAACTTACTTAACTTAGGTCTTGTTTTATATCTCTTTTGATTGATGCTGCTCGAGTCCACCCAAGCCATCCTTGAGATCATTCTGTTCTGTTTTTGCTCGGATCTGCTTAAACCATCACTGAAATCAGTGTAGTGATTCTGCTTGAATCTACTTGGACCATCTTTGAAATCATTCTGCTTGGATTCTGCTTGGATCTGCATCTTTGGAGTCACTCTGTACTGATTCTGCTTGGGTCTACTTAGCTAAGATTTGAAAACCTGCTGTACTGTTTTCTGCTTAGGTTTATTCATGGCAGCTTTGAGACCCTTCTCCACTGATTCTGCTTGGGTCTGTCTTCAAGGACGCTCTGTACTGATTCTGCTTGGGTCTTCTCAGGCCACAATAAAGGACAGTCTGCTCAGGCCAACCCTGAGAACACTCTGTACTGATTCTGTTAGGCTCTAGTTAGACCGGTATTAAGGCCACTTTCTAATAATTAATTTTGGATCTACTTGAGCCAGTTTTAATTTTATTATCAAGACGAGGGTCATTAGAGCCAAAAGGGAAGGGCAAGTTGGACCTGCCTTTCCTCAAGATAGCTTCCTCGCTGATGACTTATGCATGAGCGAGTGGGACAGGATCCTCTTGCACTGAGGACACACCGAGAAGGGAAGAAAGTGAAATAGCTGGTGAGAGAGGTCACAGACAGTGGGGAGAGGGAAGAGAGGAGGGATAGGATGAAAGCAGTGGCCTGGAAAGCAGCTTTTCTCCACTGGCCACCGATGAGCTTCAGTGATCTCTGCTTGGTGGTGCTGAGTGGGCACGATGGATATTTTCTCTCTGTTTTCTTTTTTGGACTCCTTTAGCTTTATAAGAAGGCAGAAACATTAGGAAAGCTCTACGTCTCCGGCCCTGTTTCAGTAACCGAGCAGTGCTGCTGTGATGCAGTTTGAATTGTGTGATTGCAGCGTCTCTTTTATAGATACTCATTTTCCACACTATCTCACTGTGATACGGCAGGATTCTGCGCTTCTTTTATTTGTATGTACTGCATGCTTTTCAAAGCTGTGGGTCTGCATGAGTCATTGTTTTTGTTTACTTTTCCCTTTAAGTTCCCTGCGAAAATGCAAATAGGCAGGTACTGGCAGCGGTAATGATAGTGTGTGCTGTGTGTGTGGGATTGTGTGTACATCTGTGTGTGTACACAAGTCAGTGGAACTGTGTATGTATTTATGCACATGTGCATCTGTGTGTGTGTGTGTGTGTGTGAAAGGGGGGTCTGTTGGGTGTTGTGGCTGGTTGAATGAGAGTGTTGTGGCTGGCTGTGGGTCTGTGGGTCTTTGTCAGGTCCCTGGCTCAGTAGGGGTCCCCAGTTCCCCTTCACACTCTCTCTCTATTTCTCTCTTTCTTTCTCTAATGGCACTGTGGCTGGGGGGGAGGGAGGAGGCACACTTGCCCCTCATTGCCCTTCCATTATATCTGGTTGACCTACTTCAGCAGTCAGTGGAAGACTGAAGGGACCGGGTGAAATCACAGTCCCCGGCAGGTCCCCTGACTACACAAGCTGTGCAAGTGTGTAAATGTGTGTGTGTGTGTGTGTGTGTGTGTGTGTGTGTGTTGCAGGCACCCTCATGTTTCTCTCTCTGTCCCAGAACACTTTCACTGAGTGTCGTGTACACTTAACACCTCCATTACCAGCACATCACGAGTGAGTTCACTCTCGTCGGCTTTTTTCACTTTTGTAGATTCTCCAGACACCTTGCAGCCTGCACCACACAAAAACAAGGCAGAAACAACCCCTCTATGTCACTTCCCAGGAAGAAAATGTTAAAATTTAAGAGGCCTGCTGGTTCCTTCAACTTGTAATACACAAAATCACAACACCTTGTTTGTTCCTTAAATCTGGTCGAAGGTTTCCCAAAGTTTGGATCCTCTTTTCCTCCAATAATAATTAAGCAATGAATGGGAACAGAGTGATTGAGGGGGAGTTCTATCCTCTTGCCCGCAGCTCGGATCAAGCTGGTCGCTTCATTAACTTTCCGTAGAATCCAACTGTGCCGCTGTACCCCAACCTTCCTCCTGTAAAGCCGTCAGCCGCGCCACGTGTTTGGCTCCGCTCCTCTTCCACGCACTCGCTACCGCTGCAGGCTGAGATTTGTGGCTCGGCGCTCCGTGGGCCCTGTCGCATTAGCGCACATACGAAACTCTCCTCTCATCTCCCTCCGACACAAGTGCCTACACTGTCTCAAATGAGTCTGAAGTGTGTGTAAATCCACAATCCCCCTCCTCTCCAAACCTCATCCGCACATACTGCTGGAGGTATTAATTAGAGTTGAAAAGAGAAAGCAGGCAAAGCAAGGGAAAGGACCTTTTTTGAGGTCGGGAGTAATCTCTTGCTTTCTGTCATGCTTTGGGAAGGAGAGGGATGTGCTTTTTCAAGCTTTCTTCTTTCAGAACAGGGTAAACACAGGAGTGGAGGAATGCAATGGGGCTTTTCCACTGACCCGAGGAAACGTGCAAAACCGCAAAAAAAACGTTTTTATATTACACATGAAGTGACTCGCACCCGAACCATACCTGTGCTGCCCAACGACAGGGCCAACAGCAGGCCGCAGCCAAGCCGACGCTCCTACAGCTTTCTCATAGGTCGAAAATGTCTTCACAACGTGGAAAGAGATCGTTTTGCAAAAAAATATAGTTTTTTTGTCGTTGCAAAAAAACAATAGATAAAAAATAACAACAGGGAAGTCAACAAAGTACAAGCCCAACTGTCTGTTTGGGCTGAAGATACATTACAGGACACTAAAAATGTATCTTTAATGCAGGTAGAAACATTAAGGTGTATAACAAGTTAGATGGGTTGAGTATTCGTCGCATGGCTAAAGAATGCGGAGAATTATTTTTAAACTAGACTATGAATAGTAAGAGACCACGATAACAAACGCAGCTCTGACAAAAAACCTTCCGCCGGTTTGCCTCCATGAGCGCGGTTTTGGGCGACCAGCTATAAACTGAGGGGAGAACTGCTTGGTGCTGACCTGTCAGAAGCACTGTTACACTGAGATACACTGGAAAATCAAAACATGCTGCAACTTCAGTGCCTTCACTGTACAGCACCGTTCCTGTATGCCTATGGGAAAGTGCCTCAGGAGAGCGAGAGCGAGAAACTGAGTCATGGGCAGTGAGACTCCGTGCCAGTCACTATGTACCAGGCTCAAAAGACGCTGTCTTACACTTGATAGCTTTCAGTGTCCTTCAGCTGCACTCACAATGAGGAGCTTCAGCAGTGGCAGCATCTGTGTGCTTCTTCTCTCGTACATATGCTGTTTATGCCGATTAAAGCCTTTTAGGGTCCCTTTTTCAGAAAGGAATGTTTTGTGAGAACGGATTAAACTCGAAAAGACTGACAAGGTAATTGTTCGACGTGTCGGAATTACCTGCATTAGTATTCGTCAACGGGTGTTACAGGAATGAGTGCTTGTGTGTGTGTGTGTGTGTGTGTGTGAGTGTGTGCACATGCCCTTTCCTCCAGCCCCTGTGTGTTAAAAGCAGCTGATAAGCAGCCATGTTCTGCCGACTTTCATCTCGTCACAGTGCCACCCTATTGATGCTGCGTGTGAATTGGTCATCATTAATTTTCTCTGATATTTAGCCCTCTCCCGATTTGCAAATTGGGTTTAAACTTTTGCCCTGCCATCACCGTGCAGAATATTAAGCACGGGAGCGCTTTAAGGACAATGGGCCACTGCAGAGCTCCTGCGCAATCACAACGGAATATAAATAGTTTAATTAGCCTGTTGGTTCGCTGGGAAACTATAAAAGCTTATCAAAAGAGCGGCACCCAAATCCCTACGAAGAAGAAACAAGCATTTTGGACTCCTTGGGGAAATATGCAAATCAGCCTTAGGGAGAACATTTCAGTGGTGCAATGTTTAATCCAAATGTAGTATTAAAGGTGAGAGACTCTGAACATGGATTACTTTATTCAATTTTATTTCCACTGACGGCGCTCTTTTGTCTCAGAGACTGTGGCAGCACCAGTGCATATGTGAGGTCAACTTCTGCGCAAATCGCTCCAAAGGAAGGTTTTATAGCAACACAGAGAAAAGGACATGCAGCCTTCTAAATTACATAAATTCACTGTAAGTATTTTGACAGAATACTAATCGAAAAATCATAGCATTTATCTTGAAAGCCAGACTTGTGTCTATAATCATTTACATTTATGGCATTTATCAGACGCTTTTATCCAAAGCGACTTCCATTCCCTACCTACAGGGGGCAGTCTCTCCCTGGAGCAGCTTGGGGTTAAGGGTCTTGTTCAGGGACCCAGTGGTGGTGCTGAAGGTAGGATTCGAACCCATAACCTCTTGGTCCGGAGGCAAGTATCCTACCCGCTGAGCTACCGCCACCCCAGATTGTGGTGTGTGGTGTGAACCTTTGACAGAGAAGGCCATTTTGCCTGATAACCAGCCTGACATGTCGAAGCAGTTTCACAAATATGTCAACAAATAATTTCATGAGCTTATCTTGCCTTAAAGCTAATAAATGCTTTACAGAAAACTATTGAATAACTTTTTTTTTTCAGCATTTCTCTCGCTCCAAAAGTTTCAGTTATGCCTTTCAGAGCAAGCAACGGCTTGGAAATGTGTGTTGAACTGATACAACTCGCTGCACAAAGATGAATTTGTGCCGAGAGGCTGTCAGAATGCAAATGATAGAATCCGGATAGTTCTGACTACCACACTGTCCTAGGCTTTTAATAAACCTTAAATACGTTTATTTTGCCTCATAACCTTTGCTGTTGAATACACAGTACTGTGCAAAAGCCGAATTCCTTCACAGTTTGCTTCGAATAACTTAATTGGATCCAAAATAGTATTTATTACCTGCCAGACTGTCTTTTCCTTTCAGTTTATCGAATGACCTGAGTGGGAACAAATATTTGAAGTTACAAGAGCCTAGACAAAGGAGCTCCGCCCACTCAGCATTCAGCACCACCAGTATACTGATCACCGCCTGATCCTCTGGAATCATCTGCTCCTGGTTCTTCACAAAAATATTCCTCTGAAACTGGTCAGGTTCAGGGACTGGACTGAAAATGAGAGTCTTTAAAAGTCCTTCAGGAAGCCTGGAGAACTGTTCCTCAAGATCACATTAAAAATACAAGACAGTCTGACTCTGAAGAAATAAGGGGTGGCTCAAGACTGGCACACAATGTCTTTTGATGTAAATTTGAATAAAAACATATGAATTCACAAACAAAAAAAAAAAGTTTATGGAGTCTTATGCTAAGGGCAGCTAGTTTTAATGTGTCTGAAGGGAATCTGTTCTCACTGTGCTCCTTAAAATTCCTATTTCTACGCCAGATCCTGGTTTATAGCTGCTTATATTTCATTATCCAGTTCATCCCCTGTGCTCGTCCACCGCTGGCCGGGACCTGTATGCTCCAGAGCCACTGTAATGAGCGGCGGCTCGCCACATACTGGTTCAGCCAATTAGCAGTGTGGGCACAGTGTGAGGTCACAGGCCACGAGACGGCTCTTCGATTCGCATGGCTCAGCTCGCGGCAGGGGCGAGTCATGCACCCTACTTTCCTCCACCCCAAAAAGCCTCCTGTCCACCGTGACATGTGTGACGGGTGACAAGACGAGCAGTGACGGTAGGGTGCAGTCATTAAGTCCACACATCATTCAGGCCACTCTGCTGCTCTACAGAAAAGCCTTTCTGTAGAGCAGCAGAGCTACCACTAATGAAGCTGCCCCCATTCTGCCTGCGTTTACCAGAATATACTCAGAATAAAGAGCGGTATTAGTGCTCTTCTATATGCATTATATTAACTGTGTACAATAATATCATATAAGGGCTTTACCAGGAGCTATTTCTGTTTCATCACAGTTTCTCAGACTTTACATCATTCTCCACTAATATTTACTGAAAGTCAAAATGTCTCATTATCTGGTATGTCTCCAAAATCCAGATGATTTCCAGTCTCTTTTACAGTCTGGGGTGCCATAATAATAAATGTTCCTTTTTCAGAGATGTGCGCTGGAGGTTTGGTTGATTGTCTTGCCAACAAACCAGCAGGAAAAAATCCGCTTGTCTAAGTTTTAAACAAAGTGCTTTTGAATGAGTTCCCACTGTGTAAAATTCTACATTAGAATTTGATACATTATGAAATAAAATAGGTTTTGCTGTTTGAGCTTAAGAAGCATTCCTTATTTTCTACAACAGAGATTAAGTACAGTGTGTAGGGTTGTTGTGGCTGTTACTCCAGAAAGTCCATT
>JBBPDC010000035.1:12847769-12865183 GCA_037974485.1 Hemigrammopetersius urotaenia
TGCCAGACCTAACAGACTTAAGAGTTCAGGCTGCTGAACTTTCAGAGTTGACCTCTCTCCCCCCACCCACTCACACAGCACATTTGGCTGGAGTCAACAGAGGCTGAATGAGAGAAGTTTGGTTACAGCGATTCTGCTGATGTGGCAGAGAGGCCAAAATTACAATCCTCAGAGATCACAGCTTGGGCAGCAAGTGCCAGAAAAGCCGCCTCAGTCTTTTAAGTCCCCTCCCGCTGTTCCCATCTCCTCCCTCTCGCCTTCCATTTTCTCTCTCTGTTTGCTGCTGCCCCTGATCCAGACTTTTGCTGCTTGAGCATCGGGGAAGCGATGAGCACAGCTAACCGAATGATTACCGGTTTATCAAAAGTTCAGCTTCAGATCTGTGGCCGGGCCTTATGAAGCAGTCGTTCTCGATTCTGGTGCTTGAACTTGCCTGGCTTGTATATACTTTTGTGTTTGTCCTGTTCTTGATCCAACTAATCAACTAATCGAAAATGAAAGAAATATTATTCGTATGCGCAGAAAAGGGGCGCCCCTAAAATAACGTTTATTCAAAATCTATCCATACTGCCATGCATACTCATTCCCATGTTGCAGCTCATGGTTCTATTTTATAAAGCAGTAAATATCATCAAGATTTGTATTGTTTGTAAAAAATAAATACTTGTGAGCTAGTGAGGGAAACATGCCTCCAGCCTTGTGAAACTCCATCAGCGGCTTTAATCTAACAAAGTATCGATTGAGCTGATCCAGGTATTGTGGGTATTTGATGAGAACTACAGTGTAATGCGGTCGTTGAAATGAAAAATGAATAATTTGTATAGATTGTAATATTAGCTTTTAAAAACATATGCTGCTTAGGTAAACAGGATTAAAGTATAATGTTTAAGGCTAATTGTTCTCCAGTAACAGGCTCCATTTTTGTCATATTTAATTTGTTGTTGCACGTAATAATTGCATGATCCCCGAATAATCGGGTGAAAACAGGTCTGTAGTCATTGTTTGTGTCTTTCTTGTCAAAGTATTTGGCTCTTGGCCGGAGTAAAGAAAAGCAAGGGCAGCAAAAAGTTTGACTTGTACAACTAGGATGCTCCAGGGCCGAGTTTGGGAGCACTGTCACGGACGTTTCGATCGCGAGGCCAGTCATCCCAGCGCCAGGCCGAGCAGAACGCCAGAGTGACAGCTGCATGACATGCTAGCGACAGGCGCGGCTACCCACCGAAGAGGAGGACAGCAAAAAGAAATGGTGGAAGAGATGGAAATGATGGGGAAAAGCGGATGTGAGGCGGGCGAGGTGGGGCTGTCTCAGCACACCTCAGCAGTCTGTTCGACCTTCAGTGTTAATTAGGACATCTGTGCACGGGCCATCCAGAGAGGGCTTATGGCCTCTCCTCTGTCTCTTTCCCCACAGCCAGTCTACAAACAGAGCCTCTCATGCCCAGCTCTAACAACACCTATTAATCACCTCTCTCTCCCACTCCTACTCTCACCGTGTGTGTGTGTGTGTGTGTGTGTGTGTGTGCGCGCGCGTGTGTGTGTGTGTGTGTGTGCGCGCGTGTGTGTGTGTGTGTGTGTGTGTGAAGGAGAGTGTTTTTTTGGCCTACTGCGTTCTGGCATTCATATTCTAACTGTGGGCTTTGCATCCCTGATTACACTGAAGCACATTTCCTCAGAAGCTGCTCATCCTTCTTAGGGAAAGAATATGATCTTTCTGCCCTCATGTATGAGAGCCAAAAGAAAGACTAGAGCTGCTCTCCCAATGAAATATTTATTTAGTTAGAATTTGTTGCAGTCTTCTTTTGTCTGAGGCCCTTGTTCTTTGTTGTTTTGTTTTGTTTTGTTTTTTGTTTTGCGGAAGTAAACAGTGTCTTCGTGATTTTCTGTGGTTCTCCCCAATAAACCCAGTTAGATTTCGGAGCTTGAATTATTCAGAAGAGAAGCTAGGCGCGCGGGCTGGGGAGGGGGGGTGGGGGGGCATATTATTGCACATTGTGGAGCCGTTTGCATTTGTTCGTATGTGCCTCGCTTCTTTTTTTCAGTCCACACATCTGAACAATATGGAGGCGATTAAAGCGGGAGCAGATTGGAGCAGAAACATTTTCATTTCATTTCTTTGTTTTGGGGGCCTTTCATCTTGAAAGCATCGCTGGATCTTACCACCCCATTACACCCGAAATCACAGGCCGGCGAGATTGCTGTTGTTTTTGATGTAGTTTTCCCAGCCATAAGTCAAACCCTGGAGGAGACATCGCTATGGTCTGGTTCAGACAGAGGGAGGGAGGGAGGGCGTGCTGGAGGCTGAGCGTGCTCAGTTAGGCTCGCGGTGGGGGTGGGAGGAGCTGGGGGGTGCTGGATCTTTCCTGCAGGCTGCCTTCCTGTTCTGATCAGTCTAAAGATTATTTAAATGCCCCTGCCATTTAAAGCAATTGCTGTGCTTCATTAGATATTAATGCTGGTTTGCTATCGTCTCCGACCCGCACTCAATCACGCGGCGACATCTTACCATCACGAAGACGCATGCAGGAGCGCCCAGCTGCTCAAAATTAAATTGATGTCACCTTCCCTTGATGCAGCCAGAATCTAATAATTGGCTCCTAATGTTTCTCCTTATTTGTGTAATGACCATTTGTTTTAATTTCCTGCATGAATATTAGTCGCAGGGAAGGGGCTAATCAGAGAATGTGCATTCCGCCCTGTACCTGCTCCTTGTCCTCACTTATCTAAATGAAAACTGCAGGTTTGGATTCACAGCATCTCTCTCTGTTCACCGTGTGACCTCTCTTTCTCTCTCTCTCTCTCTCTCTCTTTCTTTCTCTCTTTCTTTCGTGCCTTTGCTAAAAAATTCCACTTTTTATGACAGCTGACATGTGGCAATTTCCTCTCCGTTAATGACAAGAAATGTGCCAATTATGGCTATGAATGTCTCGCTGACAATCAGGCAGTAACGAGTGCATAGCATCGTCTATGTGGGAGGAGAAAAAAGAGAGAGAGAGAGAGAGAGAGAGAGAGAGAGAGAGTGAGAAGGAGCTGGAAGAGTGAGAAAACGGGGGCATAACAAAACGAGATGGAAAAGAGACACTTTTCTTCGTACACATTGGTGCGTGGCAGAGGGGATATTGGAGAGTGTGTGTGCGTGCGTGTGTGTGTGTGTGTGTGTGTGTGTGTGTGTGGACATGAATACGCGTGGGTGTGCTGCTATGTGAAAAAGTTGACATGTACGTGTTACAATTTCCACTCTCTTGCTGTCCCTTCTCAAACCCTGATGCAGCTTTTCCCTCGATTTTAAGAACTAAAAGCACCTGTTCCCGTAAATAGTGCACTCATACTTCACCAACATTAGCTGTATTTGTGCATGAGGAATAAAACACCCACATTCCCCTTTTCTGCTGTGGTGGGTTTGCAGAGTAGCAAAAAGAAAGAAAGAAAATGCGAGAGCCGTATCATCCCAGTTTATTAGGAGAAGGCAAAGTGAAGCCCATCATCGGCGAAAACCACTCACGCACTCTCGAGAGAAAACGTCCATTCCATCGTCTCCCCAAAGACCTGGCGGCAGAAGAGATGGCGTATCAGGGCTCCGTATTGGTCGGTCGGGTTTTGGGCCGTGCCAAAAAGCCGCTTCTTTCCTTCCATTTTTAATTAAGTGCTCGTACTCTGCAGCACTTGACTTTTGAACCCAGTCCTTGATTATGAGGAGGAGCTGAGCTACCACTTCTTTGATGCAGTCAGACCTGATTTTGCACTCATTATCTACATACTATGACTTAAAGGAGTAGTTTGGCAAAAAACTATACATAATTTCACGCCCTTTACCTCAAATGCATAGCACTGTGCAAAATTCTATTTCTTTATTTTTAAAAGAAATTCTGTTTCATGTCTGTCAAGCTGTCTTTTGTTTCGCATACTGTGTAGATTAAATGAAATAAATTAAATATGTGTTTTACTGTGACAGGCTGCGAAATGCCCAGAGATAAAGGCTAGATAAAGGAGCTCCGCCCACTCAGCATTCAGCACCACCAGTATACTGATCACGGCCTGATCATCTGGAATCACCTGCACGTTTCTTCACTGGTTCAAGTTACATACGCTTTGTTGAATTATTCATACATAGGTCACTGTGTGTCTTAACCAACAAAAATCTGGTCAGTTTCATCGACTGGACGGAAAATGAGAGTCTTTGACAGTCCTATAGGCAGCCTGAAGAACTGTTCCTCAAAGCTACATTAAAAATATAAGACATTTTCTGAAAGCAGGGTCGCCGGGGGTGATGGAGTCCATCCCAGCGGTCACCGGGTGAAAGGCTGAGAAACATTCTGGTCAGGTCGCCATTCCAGACACACACTCGCACACATATTCACACCTGGGGACAATTCGGCATCTCCAATTATCCTGAAATGCATGTCTTTGGACAGAGGGAAGAAACTGAACCAGCGACGGAAACAGGGTGAACGTGCTCGACAGCGTGTGAAATACTGTTATCCATAAATGATATAGATACTGATATTTAGACAGTAGTACTTTGTACATAGGTGGAGTACTTTGTTTCAGGTGGAGGTGGCTCAGTGGGTAGGATACTTGCCTCCAGACCAAGAGCAAGACCCTTAACCCCAAGTTGCTCCAGGGAGAGACTGCCCCCTGTGGGTAGGTCGCTTTGGATAAAAGCGTCTGATAAATGCCGTAAATGTACATATTTTTATTCATTTTTACCGTCTATTTAACACGTCTTAAATTGACTGTTAGTGTACAATGCTCTGTGCTAATTAGTGGCAACTTTCATTACTAGTTAGATTAGCCTTCGTCTACCATGCAGAGCTGAAGAAGCTTCAGATTTCATGCGTGTCCTGACCAATCGACTCAAGTGCGTGAGTCGACGGCAGACTCGCTGCTCCACTGGGAGAGGCAAAAAATAACAGGATCACCAACCCAGCAGGGAATGCCTGCTCCAATCGGCAGCCTCGCACCGCACAGCTGCGATAAGCACGCACACACACACACACACACACACACACACATCGCTTACAAACACACGTATACTCAAAAATCCTAACACGCACTCCAAAGACATGCACCTGCAGTCAAACGCAGATGCATTTTAAATTCTTTATTTAGGTCCATATGCTTAAATAAACAAGTACATTCCTCAGACCTAAAAATTCCAGTGTTTAGATGCAAGCTCACAAAGCCCACACACAAACTCATACCACCGCGTATAAACACGTGTACAGGCACGCCAGCACTCCCAAACACACGCACACACACACCTCTACCTCGCTTCCTGTCGGACTGTTTGGCGTTTGCCCGTTTGCTTTAGAAAATTGAGTGATGTTTATAATCACTTCAGCTCGCCTCGTGCACAGTGGATTTGTACGTAATCCTCATTGATTTTACTTTCTCTTTATCCATCCCCTCAATAGTGCCATTATGTTGATTGCGTTGTGGTATCGCAATATTTGATGTTGCATTAATGTATAACAAAGCCGTCCCCATTACAGATGCGTTCAGGTTGAGCTGAAGTGAGTGTCTGCTATGTAACGTCGTATTATTGTTATTATAATAAATGACATCATCACCCTTCACTGAGAATACTGTCTAGACAATGCTGGTAACATTCAGTATCACAATATTTTCCAAATATGTTACTATATATCAGATTATTATAATTCACCATAGTAACGTTAATGATGCCTGAATTACTGGATTACTGAAAACTGGTGCTAAAATAATATCCTAAATGAGGCCAAAGGAAACGTGCAAAGTATTATAAGCATCAACCAGACAGAGGTCATATCAGAATCAGAAAACTGTACTGGTCCTGGAGGAAATTGCTTGATATCTTTTTAGTTTGTATGTATTTTGAAACAGTTTTATTTATTTATGCAGTATTAGATCCCTCTTTGATGACTTCATATGGCTTTTATGTTTTCTTTGTGTCGCATCAAGTCCATCAGTCACTGGACATCTCTGTGGTGTCATCCAGTCCTGACTGCTAACTTAGATACTGAGCTTAATGCAAAGAAATATCCTGTCAGTTCTTGCAGTTGCTGCAGTTACGTGTCTGTAGTCCATCTAAAGGAAGAAAATACAATTATACAAAGTAGTCTATAATAGCTGTATAAACTGCACAGTAAAGCAATAGCAGAATGGATGCCCGCTTTGTCCTTATTTTATTAATTTAATCGGACTAGTTTTGATATTAATTTGTCTTTCTGTTCCTAGTTCAATAAAAAAATATATTAATTATTGCACATCACGATGTTAGAAACATCTTTAGATCGGCCACCCTTACCCCAAAGCAGTGCAACGTTTGAGCCAGAGCTTGTAATATCTCCACATGGTCAGTTAGCGTGGAGAGCTAAGAGCCAGCAGTGGAGGATCCTGTGGGGGATGGTATCGAACTAAGCATCCTGGAACTTGAGGCGTGTAGGATGTCACCGATTACATCAGCACATTGCAGCATCACATGACTGTATGTCAAGCCTTTTCCATCAGTCAGCCTTGCAAGACAGTGCACACGCAGACCTATTAAATATTTATAAACAATTATGGGAAACGATAAAATTGAAAATTGCAGATCATATGCAATAGTTTGCTCTTATCATAAGTTGATCCCTTTAACGACTTGAGGAAGCCATCAAGCAGAATGGTATTTTTAGTGTCTGGGTGAAGCGAGCCAGGCCAGCAATGAATCTGCCTGTTTGGCCTCTTTCCTCACAGTGAAAGACAGACGGCTGCCTGTGGACGAGCACTGCGCCCATCGTCTCTCCACGCGAGCCGTGGAGCCTCTTAAAAGCGAGCTCACAGCTGCCTACTCAGCGTTTCTCCCTTTTCCGTCCCGCTTTTAATCTTAACTTCACTTTGTTTTACTTTGTTGTGTTTATTCAGACATCAGCGGAATTCCCCAAAGAAGGGCGTGCACAGTTTTACTTGTCCGTCTCACTTTTTCTGACCTTCTGCATCCATGCGCTCGACTTTGCTCTCGTGGCTCGATGCGCCTGATGACTGTGAAGATTTTGCAGTGCTAAGCAGGGAGAGAGCATTTGTGAGAAAAGCAGGTCTACTGTCTTTGGAACATCCTTGAGATGGAGAGTGGCACTAAAAAGTCCCCAAAGACCCGCGGCGATGTGTTTTTGAGGTGTTTACGTTGGTTTTATCAGTCAGTAAAAACATTCTTATTAAACTGTCAGCACACTGAAATGACCTTGCTTGGCTGAATCGGAGGCCTGCTCACTTTTTCTCCTCTTTCCCGAAAAAAAAAAAAGAAAAAAAAAAGAATGCATTGTGCAGCTCTTACGGTTCCCAGCCAGCCCCTGCTCTCTAGAGCATGACAATATAGAGAGGTGGCCGTGACCCATAATGGTCAGTAGTTTGGACACCTCACTGGTTTTCACTGCCTCCTCTTCCAAACACCTCAGAAGTCTGTCCAAGAAGCCTCCAGACATACGACAGCAGAGCACATTAGCAGCTCTCCATAGATCTCAGCCATCTCAGACACACCGCTGCTTCTACCGCAGTATTGACCAGCCAGAGTCTGTGACGTTCCCTCCCTGGAGCCAAGCAGGAAAAAATCCGCCTGATTTATGGTCAAATAAAGCTTCCAAACAGTTACACATTCTCCAGATATGACCTCAGGTCCAATATCGGCATCATTGGGAAATAGGAAACTCATAAGGAAGGCTTTAAGCTCTAAGAATAAGGCTGTATTTCCTTCACAGTGCGTCTGGCAGAGCTACCGTGCTTTGTTCCGGGGTGAAAATAAAAAGGACATGATAGGAATTGACATTTTATAGATCCTCGGCCGTCACAGGCATAAGCAGCCCCAATGTTATTTTATTTTATTGAAATGTAAATGGGAGCAATGGAGAGATGTAAGTACGAACTGTCAGGAAAATGCCTTCAGACGAGTTTGAGAATGTTTCTATTGTACATTGGGGTTCAGATGACTGAGACTACAATAGAAACCTGGAAATATTAAACAAACTGTTTGAATAAAAACTCATTTGAAGCATTAAAACAGAAAAATAATGAAGACATGTCCAAGATCCTGCAGTTTTTGTTGGTCACTTGATACCTGTAATGATGCGAAACATTTATGAATGATTTTAACATGACAGATTGCCCTCATTTGCCTGGCAAACAGCGAATTGTAGTTGAGCGTAAGAGAAATGTTTGTATCCAGGAAAGGCTACTGTCGCGGGTCGGGCCGCGAAGCCCAAACCCGGAGCTTCCTCTGAGCGTGGAGCAGGCAGAGACGCAGGGATCCATGCGAATGCGTTTATTACAGAAACAGAAAAACAAAACAAGGCACGGGGGCCGTCCGAATAACAGGAATAACTAGAGTACAGACATCAGGATCAGGGACGGGGAAAATGAAGTGATGGACACATAACTGAGTGACAGAACTTAAATACAGAACACAATCAGAAACAGAACACAGACAGCTGGGACCAAAAGAACATGTAAACAGAAAACAGCTGAAAACCAAAGTCACGTGACACAAAACAGAACTCCAAAATAAAAGCCCTCAAAACCCAACAGAAAAGCAGTGGCTCCATTGGGCACTGGCCGAGCCGTGACAGCTACAGCCTTTCTAAACGGAAAGTGCCGCAACAACGCGCTGTGGCAGAGAAATGTGATCTCTCATGGTCTAGAAATGAATGAATGAATGAATAAAAGAATGAAGAAATAGATAGATAAATAGAAAAATATATACATACATGGACAAACATACAAATAAATAAAATCCTCAGAATGTCAAGGAATCCAAAGGTAAAAATGCTGCAACTTGGACAAAATTAGAGTTGGCAACGTCAGTCTCTTGCAGTAAAATCCGAACATAAAACCTTTTGATCACTAAAAGAGAGTCTGATTACAAACATTTTTGCTTTGCATTTTAGATAGATAGCCTTTATTTGTCACATACACAGTTAAATGCAGCGAAATTGGACCCCTCTGACCAAACATAAACAAACTTCACACTTTGGGGGGGCAGGTCAGACGAGAGGTAGCAAGGGGAAAAAAGAAACAGAGTAGAATACATGAGGAAAGAGGAGGAGAGAAAAAGAGCCCCCCCCAGACTGTCCTTCGTAGGGCAGTTTAGGAAAAAAACACCTCAGCACAAAGCACATAAACACATAAAACACATGAGACGTGACTCGCAAAGGGGAGGGGGAGGGGTAGGGGAGTGGAGGTAGTCCGATGTAGGCGAACAGCCATCTGGTCCTGCAACCGACAGGGGGCGCTCACCCAACCGGAGGAAAAGAGCTGCGAAGGCGTGGGATGGGGGGAAGGTATAGTGAATGCTTTTATCTGTAGCTGTGTACGTATGAATGTGTGTGCGTGTGTGTGAACCTGTGTAAGCCTGTGTAGCCTGAGTCCAGTCTGCAGCAGGCATTTTCATTTCCTTGCTTTTGCCAAATCACCAAAAATCAACTTTTCGCTATTAAGCTCTTTGTTCGGGTCAGATTTTGTTTTCCTCTTTTTCCTGAGCTGTGTTCTGGATTCGGCCTAATCACAAGAGGCCAAACTTGTGAAGAGTGTGTGTGCCTGTTTGAGTTTATAATGTCATTAAAGCGAAAGTAGGATGCAAGAAGTAACAATAACGAGAAAAGAATCTGTTCTAAGATTAGCTCCGATTGTTGTTGTTTGTTAAAGAAGTAGTCACTAGTCGTCCCAGACCCCTGAAGACACAGAGGCTGACAGACTTTGACCTTTTTTCATCTGCAGGTGGAGTGGCTAAAGAATGAGGAGGTCATCGACCCTGCGGACGACCGTAACTTCTACATCACCATCGACCACAACCTGATCATCAAACAGGCTCGACTGTCTGACACCGCCAACTACACCTGCGTAGCCAAGAACATCGTGGCCAAAAGGAGGAGCACCACAGCCACTGTTATAGTCTACGGTAATATTGAATGTGTCCGCGATTTACTTTACATTTCCGTACCACACGTCTCACTTTATTCTTCATGGCTGTGTTCACGGGGACACTCTGAGTGTGTGCTGACGTCTTTATCTAGTGATTTTAACTTTGATATGAACATGTTGGAGGCAACGGACCGAACCCGCTTGCCAGTGTGCGATTAGAGGCTTGGATTGTCTCCTGTGTTGCTCATTACTCAGGGAATGAGCCTCGAACCAGGCTGTTTCAGTAGCAGTCGCTCTCTTCCAACCTTAGTCCATCAATTCATAAGACCTATTCAAGTCTGTTCTCGCCTCTGAGCTCCCCAGAGCCAGAAGACGTTTCTTCTTAAGAGGCGCTAGATGTGCTGACAAGCTGGAACCATTTTAAGGAGGGCCCCCTGCCGACGCTTTTAGACAATTCTCAAAGTCTTGAAGAAGTATCACAAGGGAAATCCGCCGCCAAACACGACCCGGCGTTTTCGCGCTGACGAGCTGATGTGATGGGAAGTCAAAGCACGGTAGCTGCAGCCCTACTGTAAAAAGGGAGGGGAGGAAAAACTCAGTGGAAAAAGAGATCCCCAACATGTGAAAGCCTCCCACCTGCTGCCATCATAGCTAGTTTTTTTTTTTCTCACATCAAATCCCAGGCCCTGCTTTAAACCCTGCAACCGGTTGTTTTCGCCCTCCCTCCCAGTAATAAATCGAGTCCTTTTCCTCCATCTTGGGACTTACTCGAATTGCTCCCCTGTACAGCTTGTAGAGAAAAAAATGAACCGAAGCAGCAGAGCAAGGTGAATGGAGGGGAGCAGCGCTTCGCAATTGGTCGGGAGCAAAGTGGGTGATGAGATCAGCCTGGTGGAACTGCAACTGTTTCCAACAGGAGGAAAGAGAGAATGCTTCGGAGAGACAGTGTTTCTGAGAGACAGTAGCAACTGCGTGGAAACCGCAGCCTCCTTTTTGTTCGGAGAAGAAGAAAGTGTACCGTTCTCTCATTCGATTACAAATGTCCGGATAGGGCACATAAACCATTTACAGCTAATACTCAAGCATATAAATACACCGTGTAAATGAAGGAGAATGCCCATCAGAGACTGTTGTCTAGTGTAACAGATTCAGAGAGACCATGCTTTCCATCAAGAATGTGATTTTCTCCATGAAACTTTTGTGTAAGTCACTTAGTTGCTGTTTGCCAAAAATAGAATACCACAATATTCATTACTAGTCTGCATTGGAACAGAAAAAAAGAAAACGGTGTCATGTTTGAAAAATGCTGTCAAATTATGACTTTTACTCAGCATTTCACGTTTCACTGCAATGCTCTATATTCATTTATACAGGACCAGTTATGCTCTCTTTGCACTGAAACATGCAAGTAGTACTAGTAATATTGATAATTTAATAATTTAATGATAAATATTCTTATATTTCCCAGCCATACATAGCAAAATGAAGCAGGAAGCCTGACTAAAGTACAGCCTCCACATTACAAATTTAAGTTTTAAGACGCTCCTTTTATTTAAATTCAAAATGGCTCAGTGTTAATTGACAGAGGATGTTTACTTTTTTAAATCTACTTATTCTGGTGCTCATGTTTTTTATGCATTTAGGCTGAAAATCCCATCTAGTTTCTTGAATTAAGCTATGTTTGCCTGCATTTACCAGACTTTTCTAGTGACTGTTACATGTAGCCCCTGTAGTATACTTCCCAAGATTAGTTTTAACATTTATATTAATATTTGTCAAATATTTAAACAATTATTCAGCAAAGAAGAAAAATGTGATGAGGTTTTACCCTTCTCATCTACAATCACAGAGTCAGGAATTTGCCAACAAAATCCCCTCCTCGGCCGCCGCGGCCCACAGGAGCAGGTGATGTCACTGGGGTCAAGTTTCATCTCAATCTCTCACTGTTCACTTCCCGTCTGAAGCCCGAGCCGAGCTCTAAATCACTCGTGCGGCCCTGAAAGCTCAGGGATTAGAGCAGACCCATTATTTTAAGTTCTTTCCCCTCCATTACCATTATGCCTTTTCTTTGTTATTGCTAGGAAAAGGGAGGGAAAAAAAACATTATAGGGTGGTGGGGGGTGGTGGGTCATGGGTTTCACCATGTGTGGCTTAAGCGAGTCCAAGAGAAGCAATTGCAAAAGCCACGAAGAAATCCAGCCTGGATTTTTTTTTGGGGGGGGACGAGGGTCACAATCCCATAGCCTGCCTATTCAGCTCTAAACTGCGGCCCACTGGGACAGCATGGAGAGGAAGGAGCTTTGAAGTCGGCTCATCCTCCCAAGAATGCGCCGCAATCCGTCCTTCTGGAGCACTTGCGTCACTCGGCCATGGCTCTCGGAAGGTCCGGGTGGAGCCCGGCCGAGATAAGGGGCACATCTTCTGATTAGACCACGGACGGCTTGAAGACACATCAAACCCGCAGAAGTTCCAACGCAACCACAACAAGGAGCTTCAGAGCTTGTGCCTTGGGTAGACAGACAAAGACGGAGGGAAAGAGAGAGAGAGCAAAAAAGAGCAAGAGCGAAGGGGTGGAAACCCTAGGATTTAACAAGAAACCGCTCTGCTTTGCCTCCTTCAAGTCGCTCATTCCACGGTTTGCCCAGAAGCGCATCGCTTCTCATGCTGAGAGAAGAAGCCATAAGATGTCCAAAGCCACAATCTCTTTCCCAGACCAAGCCTCTTGAGTTGTGCTCTGTCATAGAGAGCAGGGAGGGATGGATTTCGCCATTGTCTCAGAAGCCGCAGCAGTTGTGTGAAAAATAGCCGCCACAATGGAAAACCGCGTTCATTCTTCTAGCGCTTCCCCGCTCTGTTCTCATCAAAGACCAAGATGCATAATGAATAGCAAATGGACGCCTCAGCTTATTTCAAATGACTGTTTGATCTCCCCAAGCATTTAAAACTCCATAAAAAACAAACTTCTTGCTCTTGTTTTCGCTGCAACAGTGAACGGAGGCTGGTCGACGTGGACCGAATGGTCTGCATGTAACAGTCGCTGTGGGAGAGGCTTCCAGAAAAGGACCCGCAGCTGCACCAACCCAGCACCCCTCAACGGAGGAGCCATATGTGAAGGCCAGGCTATCCAGAAACTGGCTTGCAATCCATTATGTCCAGGTATTGTTCCAAAAAGCACCACACATTTTGAGTCTATGTCCATTTCAGAAGGTAAATACCAAGTTCTTGCTGAATAGTCATGAACCACTGTGGCCCAACCCCTCACTTATGGCAGGAGAACATTGGGGAAGTATATGGAGGAAATTTGGGGCACTATTCTCAGGGAACGTCTTCGATTAGCTTTAATGCGTTAAAATAAGTTACACTTTAGAAGAGCATCTGAAAGTTCCGCAAACATCGACAAACTGCTTAAACAACACACTGGACGGAATACACATCTAACGCACCTAACCCCTAAGTGCAGTGCAGGTGTGTCTTATTTGTTACAGGATTTGTGTTCTTTTCTTTGTCAATAACTGATACATCATTTTCTGTAGATATCAGGGTTGTTGTTTTAAATACATTATGATCTTTTATACAGTGGTTATTTAAATAATACCAACTAATTCTGTGAACGAGAAGTGTATGAAATAACAGACAAAATACTTGAAACATGTATTTGCAATTTGATCTCCACTTTTGAATGTATTCATTCTGAACTATTTACAGTTTATTTACAGTTTACTAATTATGTAAACTATCAGGCTGAAGAGAACTAGCATGTTAGCTATTTCTCTGTGGTAAAATTAATGATATATTATTGAAAAGAGCATCTTGACCCTTTTCACAGTTACAGTGTAATGACGATACATTTGTATCATCATTTATTAGAGATTTCTTATGTATCTAACCCTGCCCTTTGTCTTCTTAATGACACATCAGATCTTAACTTAAAGTTCGCTCAATGTTGAATGCTATTTGCTGGATTTACTGCGGCAAAGAAACCACATAACGCTGGTTTACTCCTGGGATGAATCTAAAATCTTTTTGGACCCAGAGTCTAACATTGTTAACCTAAGACTCACCACTGCAAGACTGAACAGAGCACCACCAGAAACCCTGGGAAAGCTTTTTATCCAAAATTCTTCACTGGAGAAGAGATTGTAGATAAATGACTATGATGTACAATGTATACCTGTGATTTGCATAATGTGAGGAAGTTTCCTAAAATGCCTGCTGCTTCCTTGTAGTTTTTGTCTATAAAAATGTAATAAAAACTTTTGATCACAAAAAGAAACTCTAAACTGTAAGAAATAGCTTGTAGAAAAAATGTTCTTAACTTTAGAAGTGTATTAATGGATGGGCAAAAGTGTAGCAAATATTATTACATTGTAATGGTCATAAAAACAATAAAAGGAATTGAGACACAAGCCATGATGCGCTCTGTTTTGGCTCGTTGTGTTCCTAGTGGACGGTTTGTGGACGGAATGGAGCAAGTGGTCGACGTGCGGAACAGAGTGCACCCACTGGAGGAGAAGAGAGTGCGGTGCACCGGCCCCCAAAAATGGAGGCAAAGACTGCGAGGGCATGGTGCTTCAGTCCAAGAACTGTACAGACGGCCTCTGCATGCAGAGTGAGTGCCGGCCTTCACCTTCTTGCCTCTCCTTTTCGTCACCTCAGCACGCTTGGAGAATCATAACCCCGCTTCAGGTTCAGCACATGGGGGTTATGTGTGTTCATACCCCATACACAGCTCTCCCTGCTAAGCCCTGCGCGCTCGTTCTGCCTCTGCTCTTTCACTCTTTTTTCCTCCCTGTGGTGCTCTAATTCTTTCTCCTCTCCTTGACTCTGTACCAAGCTCACATTACAGCCCATAGGAGGGCAGATCTATGTATGCTGGAGTGGGAGAAATGATCCGCAGCCAGAAGAAAAACAAAAAGAAAAAAAAAAAAAAACCAAAAATACGTGGCTTTGTTCAGCCATGCCGACCACAAAGAGTAAATATAGAATGCATGAGTGTTAAATCACAGCTCAGCCCACCGAGCAGTACAGAAAGTAATAACCCCGTCACAGACCCACCATTCAGGAGCTATATTTAAAATAATGGTACGTGATTATAATGTACTTATAGAAAAGTTTCAGAATTGCTAAGTGTCTTTGATTGCCATGATCAGGGCCCTAATTTAAAAGCAACCAAGAGGAAATGGAGACTGGGGCTGTGGAGAAGTCGCATCAGCACACTTGCGTTTTTTTGTTTGTTTTTGTTTTTGCTTTTTTTTTTTTTTGTTCTTTGTGCCAATTATAAGTGCTGACAAGCGGATGAGCATTTGATGTTACCTCTGCTGCACTCCACCGGAGTTTAAACTCGTTCTGTTAGTGCTCTGGAATCATGCCATTAATCTTCATTATTTTTCTTCATAAAATTTTTTTTTAAAAATTCCTAAACCGACCCTGCGTTTGTTCCATGGTTGGAGAAGCGCGTTTTTGTTTGTTTTTTGTTTGACTGTATAAAGCAAAACCAGCATGTCATGCTGAGCCAAGAACCTCCCCCTGCTTTGCGTTTATTATATATTCAAAGGCTCTGGAGGCCGAAGAGATTTGATACAGCACTCGCTCTTCGCCGTAGTTGGTTAAAATCTGATGTTTTGTCCCCAGTGTTTAATATGTGTTTATCTGCGAATCCCCCCACCCCCATCCCCTCAGCTCGTCTCTCCTGGACCAGCCCAGGCCATGCTGGTAGTAGTCTGCCAGTTTCCTCCAGGACACAGACGAAACCTGAGTCAGCAAGTAATAAGTGCATTTAAAAAAAAAGCAAGCTGTAAACTGTCTGTAATCAAGTTTAAAATATGCATATGTGGGATAAAAGAGGCCCCACGCTGGTGTTGCTGTTGAGGAGTGGAGAAGCTGTAGGAGCGTTGGAGAAAATAAAGCGAAAGGAGTTCAGCTCAGATCTGAACTTCTAGTTTCATGTATTTATGAGTGAGTCTAAGCCAAGGTCACTTTCTGAGCATGCTCACACTGCGGCGCTAGTAACTGCGAGACTCAAAAGTAGTTTTATTAAAAGTACAATCAGAATTGCACTAATAGCATTAAGAAGTCCCATTAATCACATCAGCTTCGTTTTAAAAACGTCCGCATGTAAATGAGAGGCGTATTAATGACCCTATCGATCAGCAGGATCGATCGCTCTGTACGAACTCGTGTATTCGCAATGTTCGCGAGGGAGCAAAACAGCGGCCTTGAGGCTCTTGATGCAAGATTTATGCTGCATGTGAATCTCTTTTCTGTTGTGCAGTCCTCCCCTCTCTTCTTCGCGAAGCCCATCGCAGGAGCATTAGTTCTTTGTCAGATTGATGACTAGTTTGTGGAGAATATAAAACCCATAACGATATAGATTTAGGCTCACTTCCCCTGATTGATTTTTTCCCTCTGCCCGAGCTAAAAGGGTGAAACCACTTATGTCCATGCTAATGACCGTTTCGCCGAGCATTTAGGAGAAATCCACATTATCTAAAAGCTCACGTTCTTGCAGATATCATTGGGAATGGTTTTCCGTGTGATATGTGAACTCACCTCTCTCCAGCTGGACCCTCGTCTCACCCGCAATGAAGCCTTTCACTGTTGCTGCAAATCATTTCTGTATAGAATTTTACATTTGCTTTTCCCGGAAGAGCGTCCAGACGTGGGAGAGTAATGTGCTACGCAGTATGGAGTGCTGTTTCAGTGCCTAATAGCTACAATAGACGCTCTCTGGTTCACAAACCGTCGGGCCGTGTTACCAGCCACGGGTCAGACAGAATGCGTTATTTCATATTTAGACTTCTATTTCCCCTCAGATTTCCCGCTCAAGCTGTTTTTGTACTTTTTTGGCTCTCTTTGTTTGTTATGCTACTCCTGTTGTGGGCTTTGGTTACTCAACCCACAGACAGATGACATTTTCTTGACATATCGATCTCACAGAAAGGGTAAGACAGACATGAACACAAGGGCAAATACAGGCCTTTTCCTCAAGCGCCAGGGCTGCAGAAAAAATACAGTATAGAAGGTCATATTCAATCCAACTTCCCTGTTTTTTTCCTCAAGCACAAAACAATTCCCGTGGAAGTTCATCTACTGCAGTTGTTTTTAGGCCATCTTATCATGCGACACGACTGCGAGAGGTTTATTAGCAAAGCGAGGAGCGTATCGGACGAAAATCTCATTTGCGCAATTTTCCACCTTGCCCCCACCAATGCAGCCGATTAGCCGAGACGGCTGGAGTCCAAAGTTTTCTTCTGTAGTTTTGTGCTGGAGTTATGAAAGTTAAGTGGCTAATGAGCATCTCACTGATTCGCAAAGGAGCAAAACACATCCCGCACTCACCTCCAGCTGTGTATTAAGCTCAGGTCAGGTTTTTGGGGTCCCAGCATTTTGATACCAGTACCAACGCCACATGTAGCATCACAATGCATGACACCAAACAATCCCACCAAACACTCATCCCTAGCTGAACAACTGAGTAGGGCTGGGCGATTTGGCCTAAAATCAAAATCTCGATTAATTGAACATTTGAACTCGATTACGATTAATGAACG
>JBBPDC010000035.1:12877598-12889746 GCA_037974485.1 Hemigrammopetersius urotaenia
GGGAGAGACTGCCCCCTGTAGGTAGGGAATGGAAGTCGCTTTGGATAAAAGCGTCTGATAAATGCCGTAAATGTAGAGGGTTAAAATTATAGTACAATTGATATCCATAATACTTTACATTTCAAAAGTGGCAGTTGCATCATGAGGCAGATAACTTCTTATAATACTTATGTGTTGATTAAAACACAGCTTCATAATTATTATGAAATGTTTTGCATGGTATTGCACTTTTACAGTTTTCTACAAACTTTTTGAAATCGGTTGTATAAATGATTAAAAACAGGATGCAAATTCATTTGGATTTATCAGGCTTGTTGTTCTGAAACTACACAATAATAGCCAGCTGATTCTTTCTGTACACTCTGTAAATAAATAAGTCAGTCGAGTGCTTGGAGATGAGCTCAAGTAAAAGCAAAACTTATATAGTGTAGTTAGTGCACAAGAGCAGCTTTACTTGATTACTTGCACCTTGGTCAATGAGCTTGCAATGCCTCCGATACTTTATGGTGCCCGCGGGGTTGCCATGGTTGCCGAGGCTCTGCCTGTACTGGAGTGGGGTGGAGAGCGAGAGCACAACACTCGCGCGGTGACTCCCATGTTTGGATTCAGCTACATTCATCTCACTTGCGGAGACCACAGGGTTACAGGGGCCACGTCTGAGTCGCTCTCAGCAGATGCGGGGGAGGAGGGTGGGCAGACGAAGAGCGCTCAGCGGGGCTGCCACGCCCACTCAGCATGCCCATGCATATTCATCTGTGTACCTGCGAAGGGATTAGCTCATTAATAAGGAAGCCATCTGCTGCCCGGAGCAGTGCGCCCGAGCACCGAGCCGATCCATAACTGACCCTCCCAGGTGCTCCGCCTGCCTTAGAGAGAGGAAGAGGAGGAATAGACAACTTTTGCACCTTCAAATATGCTGCGATCTGTGGGAGAACGATACTTAATCAGGGCAAGTTCTTTGGCTTCCCTTGGCTGTTTCGCTTACAAGGGACGAGACTAATGTATAGAAAGCCAATTAGGAGCTTAGCATACATGCGTTGGATTTGTTTTGCTTAAAGGTGAACAAGTGAGTTAAAGGTGAAAAAGTGATTTCCATACAAACCATACTTTCTGTTAAACTGCAAATATCAGACTCTGTTGACAGTAGGGCTGGGCGATTTGGCCTAAAATCAAAATCTCGATTAATTGAACATTTTAACTCGATTATGATTAATGAACGATTATTTTATTTATTTATTTATTTATTGACAAGTTGCTCAGTTGTCTCAGTGTTTAAGCTCTCCGTGCACGACATGTCGGCGGAATAACGTAACATAATGGAGCGGGGTCACGTGACTCCACACGCGGTACTGTTTTTAAACGAAATAATCGACCGGGAAAAATTTTATCGATTATAGGTTCGGAATGTCGATTTCGATTAATCGCCCAGCCCTTGTTGACAGATATTCAGTATTAAAGAACCCAGAACAGGATCTGGGAAAAAACTACTGTATCCGCTTGCAGGGCACAGCTCCAAATGTGCTGGGATCTGTAGGAGAAACGTACTTTGACTTACCTCAGCTGCTTTGCTTAGAAGGGATGGAATTCTCTGCAGTTTGGAGTTCTTGTGATTTTGCTGTACTATATAAACATAAGTTATAATCCTCCAATTGATTACAAAGTTATGTAGTAATGTATTATATTTACATACAATGTACATTCATTAGCAACAGGTTTTAGTCAGGTTTAGGTGCATTTTCCATTTATTTTGATGCTAAATGATGACAAATCATTTCTCTACCCACAACAAAAATTCTTCTTCAGATTCAAATCATAATAAAATACAGTCATGTGCAAATTATTCAAAATTACGAGTGAAATAAGGGACAAAGTTTCCACAGACAACACAAGTACAGTTGTATTTACTATATTAGCTATAAAAAAGCATATAAAAATAAACCTAAATTATGGCCTATGCAAAGATCATGGCATGTTTTGTGTTTTATGTTTATTTTTTTCAGTTTGTTAAGCAACAGATAAACAGCAAGTGTGCATTAAAATGCATATTTAGGTTTGTTGCCTGCAGAGAACAAAACTTTTGCATACAAGTGTATCTCCTTTTCTGCTTTGACTTCCTTCTCCCTCTCTCCTTCTCTCTCTTCCTTGCTCTCTCTTTTTCTCCTTTAGCTGATCTCCTGGCTGCACCTCCTGATCTGACCTCAGCTGCAGCTATGTACCGTGGCCCCGTCTATGCCCTCCATGACGTGGCTGACAAAATCCCCATGACCAACTCGCCGCTGCTGGACCCGCTGCCCAACCTGAAAATCAAAGTATACAACTCATCAGGCCTGATTACTCCACAGGAGGACCTGTCAGACTTCTCCTCCAAACTTTCTCCCAAGCTCCCGCACTCACTGCTCGACAGCGACACCATGGGCCGCCGTACCCAGAGCCTGGTCCGTAGTCGGGACCCCTCCTGCACCGCCTTCGGCTCCTTCAACTCTCTTGGCGGGCACCTCATTGTCCCCAACTCAGGTACATAATACCTCTGAGCTGACCAAGGCATGTTTTAATCCATCTGTGTCTGTCCAAGCCTGATCCTTTTCCGTAGTTATTGCACCGTGTTTTGCTCCATTTACGCCATAGAGGTGATGTGGGGGAAAAAAATTTCCACAGCCTGCGGCAGTGAGGCATGTTTTCAGTAGTTAACGAGCAGTCAGAAAATCTGAAATGTGTAACTGTTTTAAGGTGGAAAATGAAAACAGCCCAACAGCCACTGGTCAAAACACATAAACTAACGGAGTGCCCAGCTACTCTACACTTAGTAACAACAAAGTTGAACAAACTCATCTTTGTTTGTGTCGATGCAACTTAACAAAATACCAGAAAATCAAAACGCAAATATCAAATCAGCTTCTATTGACAGATATACAGTATTAAAAAGGGGCCAACAACTTCTGTGCTGGTGAGTGTGGAATGAGTTTTGAGCTGTCTGTAGGACACAGCTTGAAATGATCCTGGAGAAGGCAGTTTACGCAGGTGTCAGCACATGCAGTTTGGTGTCAGCACATGCAGTTTGGAGGTTGGCAGTGCTGCAGCCACCCAATTTGGGCGTTGCCAGCCTCTGTTTGAAGCTGGATGGCTTAATGAAGAGCAGGCCACGGCGAGTGTGACTGAGGGAGAGGTGGTGTCAGAAATACAGCCCGGCCTATAAACACAGATTACAGGCAGCTTTCAGCAGTTAAATTAAACACTACCAGAGTCCACACAGAGCCTTCAGAACGCTGCCACCCTAACATCCCTCCACCACCCACTCTCACACTCTGTGTTTTTCAAAGAAAAGGAATCAATGCAGGGCCTCAGACCTTTTCTCTTGTGCAAGTACAGGCATGTGGAAAGAGAAGTGGGCTTTAGTCTCTGAAAGCTGAGCTCGCTTGCTAAGCCTGTGGTGCTGTTTATCATAGCTTATGCCAATCAATCATGAAAGAGAGAAATGGTGGAGGTTTACCACGGAGGTCTATAAGACCTCAACAAGCAGAGAAGGCGACCAGCACGGCTTTAGGTTTGTAATAAAATAGGGCTGCACCAATCCTAAACTTTCAGGGAGGATTACGAGGTCTTTACCACAGTGGTTCTCAAACCAAACCTCAGGACCCTTTCCTGCCGGTCAACATTTTTGCTTGATCCCCGTAGTTTGGGTGTTGATTATGTGGGCGACCCGAGGACTTGTTTCAGAACCACAAATGCCACCAAACTCTTTCACATTATTATTTATGCCATAATGTTGGTACACAGTAAAAGTAAAAGTGAAAAGTATGAAAATAATAACAAGAGCCAATATCAGCAAATTTCAGTACTGAACCACGAGTCATCTCGCTTTCCGAAAACAAAGTTATTACAATGATCAGTGATCTTACTGTCCTCTGTTGGGCTTTAGGCAAGTTCCAGTTCATCTGCCTTGTTACTTACCCCGAAGGATCTGCTACGAGAATGACTGTAGCTGCAGCTCAGAACCACATGGCTTGTGTTTTGGACCCTGCTGGACATGTGTATGCCCTCCTGATTTTATTGGGTGCTTCTGAAGCCGCTGTGCTCAGCTCAATGGATGGCTGTGTCCTTCACTCTCTCCAGGTCAATAGATCTGGCCCTAGCGACAGAGCAGACACGCTGAATCTTCCCATCGTAGAAGGAGGGATTTTTACAGCTCCCCCGAGAGCCAGAGCTGCGCAACAGCAGCTTCTGTTCGGTGGCACGGCCCGCTCGTAAATCTGCTCGCGAAGAGCGCTCAAAGAGACTTAGCGTGGCATATGCGATATAAAGGGATTAGGGCACTCCGTAGATTGGAGTCTGAAAGGGTAATCATTCTCACGTCAGTCGGCCATCCCCTCCGGAACCGGCGGGACTATTGCCCATTAATTCATTATGAAACGGGATTGGAACGCCGCTCTCCGAATGTGTGTGAAGGGTGTAATGTGGCTACAGCAGCTATTCCCCACAGGGTCATAGTAGAAGATGGGCTGGACCATAAAGAACCCAATACAAGACACTTTCCACTGGTTGGATGGGTTGGACTGCTTATGTCACATGAGGCACATGTGCCAGCAGACATTTGTTGGTCTATAAAATCAGAAACATGCCATGCACAAAGCCTGGATTATCCCCAAGGCCCTCCCCTTTCATTTACACAAAGCATCATTGTACATTTTATCAGTTGAATATTTCAGCAGCAGAGGAACTCACAGCTTGGAGAGGAGTGAAAAGCATAACAGCTCCAATCTTTAAAGTTTTTTACAGTTTCAGCACAGCTGATGAATAATGCGAGACAATGGAGCACATTGTCTATGTGTTTGTGTGTGGGTGTGCGTGTTCGTGTGGAAGTTTGAGTTGAGAAATTTTAAGCAAAACGTACCTTTTTTAGGTTCACTTATATTGTATTTACACTCACTGTCCATTCAACTGCTAACAGAGGTGCACATTGTAGTTCACGCTTACAAACTGTTTCTCTGTATCATTTTTTAGCCACACTTTACGCCTGTCATCCATTGTCAGGACCCCTTAGAACCACTTCTTGTTTTTTAGGTGGTAGATCATTCTCGGAACAGCAGTGACATTGACATTGTAGTGGCATGTTGAGTGTAGGTGTGTGTGTGTGTTAGGGCTTTAACGGTACATGTATTCGCACCGAGCCGTCGCGGTACATGGGTCACGGTTCGGTACATGAGAATACACGGTACGACGGAGAAGACACGATTGAAGTAATACGGAATCACAGAGGGACCAAAAAGCGCAAGTAAATCATAAACCTGGCTCGTAGTGTGGTGCAATAGTGCCACCTACTGGCGTAACACTTACACACACATGAAAATATTAGCAAGAGTGTGTGTTTCCTGGTTAATACACTGCTGTTTATTTAAAATAAACAAAAACAAACCAAGCCTCATTCTTTAGAACTTTTTGTCACTTAACTTTGCTGTATCGCGTACCGCACCGAACCCTGACCCCAAAACCGAGGTACGTACCGAACCGTGACCCCAAAGTCGAGGTACATACCGAACCGTGACATCTGTGTACCGTTACACCCCTAGTGTGTGTGTAATTCAAAGTTGGTGTAGCTAACAAAGTGTCTATGGTTTTGCTGTCTTTTGCAATACTAGAACTGCAGAAGGGCAATATTGAAATATTTCCTCCATTTGACTCTGAACCAAATATCATTTCATTTATTAAATTACGTTCTGTTTGTTTGTGCTCTAAGTCAATGGTTCTCAACCGTTTCAGCATTAAGGTCCACCTATACATTACAGCATGTTGCTAAGCCCCACTGCTAGCTTTCACCCTTATTTTGGTGGCCATCTTGTAACTTACAGTACTAACAAAAACATTACAATTCCGTCACATAAAGTTATTATTGTTTGTGATTGGACACATTTCTAAGACTCTAAGAAGTTGTAAGAAGTTTGATGTGCCAGAGAAGTAAAATATGTAAACTTATTTTCAAACAGCAACACAGGATGGAATACTGGATTTTATATTATGCTTGTGTCAAACCTTATCATCCCTGTAAGAAGGTGTTTTTTTTATGACACCGAAAACCCACAACCCACAGGTCTCGTCAACTTACGTTTAGAGCTCACTAGAATTAAAATGGATGTTCCGTTTTGTGTGAGCTGAGACGCCATTTTGTTTGGAGAAATGCTTATTTTTACTACAGAATTATAAATCAATAACAGCTTCAGCATCGCTTCTCTCCCATTTATTCTGTACAAAAGGCTCTGATCAACTGACTCGCACTGTCGGCTCCGCCCCTCGGTTGACCTTTCGGTTCAAACAATAAGAGCTCTGGTCCGGGCGCACCAAAATACTTGACAAAACTCACTCAAAACACAATAAAACAACTCCAAAACAACTCGCTTTGTGTCATCATAATAAAAACATATTTTTCCCACTCGAAGCAGTAATAATACACCAAAGGCATTTTAATAATACACAATTCACGCGCATAAAAAGGGCTTTTTGGCACCAATTGTGGACCAATTGTGGACCAATGGCACGCGGCCCAATCAGAAGCCTTCGCAGCTCATCAGTGGTCCAGTGGTTGAGAAACCTGGCTCTAAGTATCCCAACAAGTCATAGGAGACACAAGTGAATTTGAAGAAACTGTAGTAAATTGTAGTGATAAGTGTTGTATTTTGTCCTTGAGCATTACGGGGGTTTTGCTGTACTGTCTGTGCAATTACATTATTATATAATTAATGGCAAAGCTATGACTTATATTCACTGTTGATAGGTTTCATTCTTTAACAGTTGATTTCAGTTTGAACAAAAACTCATTATAAAAATCATAATAAAACATATCCCCTGCTACTTTAAAAACAAACCTCTTCAACATTTTCAGCTCAGCTTTGTCTGAGATATATAATTGTATAAAACTGTGATATGTTACTTTGTCCATATCAGCAGCTTTTGATATTTTGAAGGTATTTTAACCACCAGGTTCTTTTAAATTCAGAGATTTAGGGCTATTTGAGCATCTTACACTGCCCAGCATGGCCTTTGTGTTGGAGAGTGGCAGTCACCCCATGAGTGAGTTCACATGAAGGACATGAAAAATCAATGCACTTGCTGTGGGGCTCAAGCAGGCAGCAGCAGCCTCCCTGCTGGAGAGAATCAACCCCCTCCATGGTGTCACATCCGAAGCTAGACAGGGAATTTCCACACTGGCTCTGTGTGTGTGTGAGTGACATTGACAGGGCTTTGCTCTTTGCACTTTGCCTGGTGCCATGGTGAGCACTGGCAGACACAGGGCCTGGCAGAGGGCAGAGCATGGCAGAGGTCACAGATTGCTGACAGTTGCCCTGTGTGTGTGTGTGTGTGTGTGTGTGTGTGTCCACAGGCGTGAGCTTGTTGGTGCCAGCAGGTGCTATCCCTCAGGGACGGGTGTATGAGATGTACGTGACGGTGCACAGGAAGGAGACCATGAGGTAACGTTCCTCCCCAATCGTATCCACAACACAGGCTCCCGCCGAGTCCGACATTCATCAGCACAGCACACCCAGCCAGACACGCCACGATCAGAGGAAAATCATCTGCCCGCCCCTCAAGTCTCGCCCCATGCCATGCTCCTCACATTTTCCACCGCCTCCTCCAGCTTGGCCCCAACAAACAACATAATGAGAGCTGGGGTCCAAGTGCCTTCTGCGCTGTTTCCTTCCAGTAACCGCCGCAGTGCAGAAATACACATGATTTTCTTTCAGAGCCAATAATGCTCATTAATATGACTAACATACTGGACAAGACTAAAAACACTGCTACAAGTAATTAGATTTTATATGGTCAAACTCCCACTGTTTGCTCATGGATGACTTTAGTGACTCTTATATTTGTTCATTGTTAACTTTAGTCAAATGTGATAGTGCTGCATTTCTGAACCTTAAATAAACTACAGCCATTAAATAATGGAACGTGGGGGCGGAGCCTCCCTGCATTCACAGTAGTTTTCTCAGTTTGTGATAATAGCTTAATTATTTTTGTGTTTTGTGTCATCCTCGTGCTGAAGGTTAGATTTATATGCAGTAGTTTAGAGACCCATGTTTATTTGCTGAATGTACTATATAGGAGAAACATCAAACATTAAATGAGGTTTGTGTAAAAGGTATGGCATATTTTTGTTAAATGCATCAAATAAATGTAACTTATAGGCTAAAATGTGTTTGTTGCCTGTATAGAACCTTTGCATATGACTGTATATTTGTTGTCACTTCAGCCATGAGGTCGGTCAGTGTGTAATATTCGATAAAAGTGAACTACTTTCACACAGAACTGAGATTTGATCATGAAATCACTCCTCACAATTAAGAAATGTATTTCCTGTGTGTGAAATTAGGTTCCAGTGGAAATACAACCACTCATAAGTGTAGGTTCTATGTGTGTGACATTTTTGTTGCTTCTGATAAAACCTGTGAAGGCCACTAATGTATCATTGAAGCCCTAATTGATACTATAGACAGTTGCTTTATTGTCTTTATGGATTTTGTGTCCGTCACAAAATTTCATGAACCACCATGACCCTCTGAGAGACACTCACTGATCCTGTTTGTGTTGTGTGCGGCCACAGGCCTTCAGTGGACGACACCCAGACTGTTCTGAGCCCGGTGGTCAGCTGTGGTCCCCTAGGAGCTCTGCTAACCCGCCCGGTCATCATCACCATGCACCACTGCGCGGAGGCCGACAGCGAGGACTGGCTCATTCAGCTCAAGAGCCAATCACAGCAGGGCCAGTGGGAGGTGAGTGGGAGGGGCTCAGGGAAGGTCAGTCTCTGATTGATCTCTGAACTCGGGGACAGCATGCGGTTAATGAGGAAGGATCACACAAATGTGGGGTGAAATATTTATGAAGCATGGCTCGTAAGAGACTTGCACTGTGATCTGCATTGGCTCAGGCGTCCAGCAGGACCTCGGACTCTCTTCCCTGCAGCCGCTGAGCCGGACAGACCCGTGCTGTCGCCAGATAGCGCGATGGACACGTGACAGCTGTTTCAGAAAAACGGCGCAAAAAGCAAACCGGCAGAAAGAGCAAAGAGGAAGAGATCAAGCAGTGAGAGGGAGATTCGCACCACGCTGCGCTGGCTCTGGTAAACAGAACCCAGAGTTAATTAGATGGCGATGGAGAACAGTCTGTTATCAGGCAGCCGAGGCCTGTGCCTCCCCTGCGCCTCACTCTCCAGGCTTCAGAGAGGAAGAGATGGGACTTTTTTGCTTTTTTTTCACAGAGGCTGAGCGAACAAGTGAGCCGGTGATAGCGCGGGCCACCCGCAGGCCTTGTCATTAACTCAGGCCAACGAGGAGAAGTTGGTTATCTTGGGCGTGGGCCGGGGGCATAGCTGTGAACAAAGCCCCCGCGCACACCCAGCCACTGCCCTTTATTGTTATCGCGCACAAACACAATGCCAGCTCTCTAATTAGCCATGCATGAGACGCGCGTGAGGAAGCGGCAGCCTACGCAAAAGCCTCATACACGCACAGCTCTCCTCAGGATGCACTCATATATCTCTCTCTCTCTCTCTCTCTGTCTCTCTCTCTCTCTCTCTCTCTTGCTCACTGTCATTATACCACCAATTACACTAGCTTTTGCCTCATGCTGTGTAAATGCCAAACAGTGATTATAGTGTATAGATATTGCAATTGATTGAATGATGATTATAACGTTCAAGCACATTATTTATAAAACCGCCCAGCTGACCAGGAAAGTGGCGATGATTGGATTTTTTTCCCGCACGTTTTTTTTTCACAGCCTTTATCGTTTTTCTTTATTTTCCTCCATTTGACTCTGAACCAAAGTGAAGCAAATCAGACACAAACATGGATGATTTCTTTCAGATTGCTCCAAGCAGCTGTCAAAGTCACTGCTCTGGCATCAGCGTGAATCTGCATTCATCTCCCCACAGACCCTCACAGCTTTTGAGCTGCTTAGCAACAGCCTGTGACCTTGTCTCATCTTCTCAAACATAAAGCACTCTTGGCTAGCCTTTAGCGATTCATACGGATAGCGCTGGCAAACTGGCCTCAGGACCCACAAAGACATGGTGCTGTGTTCCTCTGACAAGATACATTTAAATGCTGGGGGGGGAGATTAGTTTTTACAGTTACTCCTTTTCTCCTTCTTCTTTTTTTGAATGGAACAATGCATGTGTTGTTTCTGAGACCCTGTTGCTGAGAGACTGAAGGAGTTTGCATACCTTCTCCACCACTGTTCCAAATTATTTTTATAATTTAAGAATGTGTTTCCACTGCAGTGCTGTTCTGCCTTCAGAGTAAAAAAACAAGAAGATGTTTTTGTGCTTCGACAAGAGGAATCTAAGTTTAGAAATAGGTGCATAATCTCTTTTTCATTCTAATAAATACATTTATTTTAGTCCTTGATCCACTGGGACGGTTCTTGAGATGCTAAACAGTAATGAATAGAGATTCTCAGTGCTGGTGAAACTAGGGACAGAGGACAGTGGAGCTCAAGAGAGGACCTGGGAGAAGGGAGCAAAATGAAGGGCGCAGGAGAGGAGAGGAATGGAGGAGACATTGGGGATGGAGTGATTAAGGGCAGAGCTCAGGTAGTCTCCCGAGAGAGAGAGGGAGAGAGAGAGCGAAAGAGAGAGAGAGGGTTGTTGAGTGGGAAAGTCTGTGGGGACTGCAGACTCGGCCGCTCCAGCGAGCAGCAGATTACTCACTTCACTCAGTTCATTTCTCTGCTTGTGGGCCCATGAACAACCATAAATCCTCCATACATTCCCATACGTGCTTGATTCTGCAAAACAGCTCATGAGGTCCCCTTTCCAGAGTGGGAAAGATGCGAATCCTTGGAAGAAGAAAAAAAAAACGAAAACATGAACACAGAATGAGAAAATATGCATCTCATCACAGCAGCATGATTTGGATGAATTCCAGTGGTGCAACCAATAAAATCCAAACGTGTTTCAGACGTTTAAACAAAGAAACAGCTATTGATGACATCTCGCGGCTGTCAGGCATGCGGCGAGTAATATCCGTGGGTGACGGGTGGCAAGTTTAGATGCCGTCCACAGATGAGTTTTTTTTTCTTCCCCTTTCCACTCTGAAGGCAGAACACATGTGGCTTGTAAATATTGCTTTCTCAGTTTCCCCTCTCGCAAATGAAGTGCTCTGTCAAAAAACACATCCCTGGTGAAGACACATGAGTCATTCTGAAAGATGTTTCTCTGGGCTGTAAATATATGAGTCTCTCCAATGATGCTGAGCGACGACCGGACCATTTTGATGTGTTTTCGCAGAGAGAGTGTGTGTGTGATTTCAGAAGCTTTTTCCTTTTTTTCTCTCTCTCTCTCATAAATTTTGTACAGTCTATTTTCCAGCAGAACTTGAAGCCCATTAGAACACACAGCCATGGTGACGAGGAGCAAAGCGAGCTTTCAACTGTTGTTTTTCTGAGCCTGTTCTGCTCAAAAGTTGTTTTTTGAAGGCTTGGCGTGTAACACTGTGATAGATTGACTGAGGGTTTGGGTAAATAAATCAGTTCTGGAAGGCATTAGCCCACTTTCCAGCGCTGTTTTCTCATTATCTCACTAACGCTCTCCAATCCTCCGCTCCCTCAGGACCCGTTACAGAGGCTAATGACCAGTCATAATACTGCTGTTTAATGGCCAAGCTGACAATAAAGTATTTTAATTCCTTTTCTCTCTCTCATAATGGGATGAAATTAATGACAGTGCGGAGCCCGTGGAAGCGCTAGGATTAGAACTAATAGAGGAAGAAGAGCCTCTGCCTGAGATCCGCCGCCTCAGTTGGTCGTAATGAAAGCCGGAGAGAGAGTCTGACACGGGCGTCTATTACAGGGGTCAACTGTGGGGGGTCTGCATACTCTCCGCCCTGATTTAAGACACACACACACACACACACACACACACACACACACACACAC
Source organism: Hemigrammopetersius urotaenia (assembly GCA_037974485.1). Lineage (NCBI taxonomy): Eukaryota > Metazoa > Chordata > Actinopteri > Characiformes > Alestidae > Hemigrammopetersius > Hemigrammopetersius urotaenia. The sequence continues at coordinate 12,889,521 of JBBPDC010000035.1, forward strand.
ACACACACATAATATTAAAGCTATACAGATGTTATTTTTTTAGGTGTAAACTAATGGGTAGAAAACCTATTTCTGAAGTAGTTAAATATATCTATCTAGAACTAGTTACATTTTTAATAGTTCATTTCTAATCAAAACATACCATAAAACAGCGGTCCCCAGCCTTTATCGGGTCACGGACCGGTTTAATATCAGAAACTATGTTCACGGCGCGGCCTTTAAGGAG
>JBBPDC010000035.1:12905311-12916345 GCA_037974485.1 Hemigrammopetersius urotaenia
CTCTGTGGCTCTGGGTGAAGAGTTTTGGAAAAACACCGTTTACTGCAGTTCAGTCAGTCTTCGGCGATATGGATATTGTGCATGCTGATATCGCGATGACGGTAAATTTACGATATATTGTGCAGCCCTATCTAAAACCTTGTAAATTTTTATGATGGACTATACAAATGCCCACAAGTCAACATACACTGTTTGGACAGAAGTAATGGGACGCCTGACCAACAGATTCAGATACATAGACTTTCAAATGGAGTTGGTCCCTCTTTGCAGCTGCTACACTGCTCTGGACTCTGAGAGGAACTTGATAAAACATGAATGCCCTGCAGTAGCAAAAAGATTTAGTTTTATATTTGATTTGATTATATTAATGTTTAAGTTAGATTCATAGAAATAAAATACCAACTACAACTTCAAACACTAACTGTGCAGGAATACTGCTTATTAAAAGCTCCTTATTTGTTTAAAGTGTTTGCAAACCAAATGTTATTGCACTTTTGTTCATAAAGCAGTACTTTAAAAATAAAAGTGTGCAATACACTGCTTTCGAATTAATTCTTTCATTTTGCGTATAACAATGCCATGTGATTAATCGCGGTTACAACATTTAATTGTTGCCCAGCATAGACTTTGACTTCCTGTCATCGCTGCTCCTCTTCAGTTTGTTATGCTTGCGCACATACAGAAATGACGAAAAATGACAGACATCAGACTAATAGGTAACAGATTAAACAGATTAATCCATTTGTTGAATGATGTGATTAATAATTAGATTTACTGAATAATTACACTGAAGTAAAATGTGTTCAGCAGCAGTGAACACGTTTTGCCTCTGAAGATCTCGGTGTATAATGTAGGTTCATCAAAAATCCTGAATCGGGACTGAAACTAAACTCTGCATGTTTCAGGAACACAGGTCACAGGTAATTATACTCTTAATCTTAACTGATGTAATGGTAATCTCATGGATTTAATGCTGGAAGAGACGATGGGGCGTCGGTGGGTGGTGTTAAAGGGGGAGGGGGGGCGGTGTATTTTAGGTCAACGTACTAAACGGATTCGGTTTAATACTAAAGTGATTCGGTTCAGTACATTCACTTAAAAGATCGCGAACGACACAACACTACTCCCCACTGCCCTTCCCCTGTTAACAGCAAGAAAACTTTATTTTTAACGGAGCATGAGCTCTCGCAGCACTCGCGACACCGGAGCCACTGTCCTGAATACCGAGCTTCGGAGTTTAGGCTCCGTCGAGCGTCGAGAAACAGCTGGCAGCCGGTAGCTACTCCGCAGCCGTCAGTGTTTAAGAGAACTGCCGAAACCATAATGTTTATTTTTATTTTTAGGAAAAATAATTAAATCGTAATTAAACCGAAGAAAAAGAGCCTTTCCAGAACTTTGTCTGCCGAAGCTTGTTCAGCTCCACCCCTCGTTACCCATTTTCCCCTTCGGATCTGCATCGATCTCATCATTAACCTTTAGTGCCCTCAGTTGACGGAAATCCGTCATAGCGACGGAGGACTTTAATCCATGTAATCTTCAGTAAATTTAATTTATCATGTTTCACATTTGACTAAAATGAAGAAAAAAATCGTTAAAAGTAGGAAAGATCCTCTATATCAATGGTCCCCAACCCCCGGGCTGCACAGAAAAAAACGCCAAAAAACTTGTATGCAAACGCTGTTACTAAAGCTGTGAGTACACACTGCATTTACGTTTATTATTATATTTTTAAAATATCCCCATTTTTATGCGTATCATTTATTTGTATAAATGCGTATATTTATCTGCCGCTCCTTAAAGGCCGCGCCGTGAACATAGTTTCTGATATTAAACCGGTCCGTGACCAGATAATGGTTGGGGGCCGCTGTTTTATATAAAGAGTGAAAGTACCTCATCACTGGTCCAGCGATTGGCGAAAGAGGGCCTCTGTCTCTTTATACACACCACTTCCCTCATGTCCTCATAGGACGGGTCTGTGGGCACTAGATCATGGTAAGGCAACTGATACTCCTCCACAATTCCTACAGGAACACAAAGCCATGTACGTGTAAAGGAATATTGCAAATGTATAATAATTCATTCACAATTCTCACCATAAGTCAGAGAAGTGCCATCTGAATCTTTCATACGTTTTAAAGCCGGATAGATGGTTTTTAATACATTACTGTTTCTCAAATAAAAAAACAACATGATTTGGGAATATTACAAGAGTAAATAACTGCAAATGATTGTAATGATCAAAAGTTGTGTTAAATTTCCTGCAGTTTCATTACAGACTGCACTCTATGACCTAATATTTTTTTGAAGTGATGCTGATACAAAATGACATTACAATCTAAATGAGGGCGTGGCATTGACATATCTACGCACACCGTACTCTGATTGAATCATGTTTTATTGCTTTGTGAAGTGAAAATAAGACCCTACACTATTAGTACACAATTACTACTTATTTGCTACAAAAAGTTAAACCTATTATGTGGAATGTGACATCAGTGTATGCTACAGTTTGTTAGATTTTTTCAGCTAAATACAGTAAAATAACAAGTAACATGCAGAAATCGAATGTAAGGGTTCGTTCACGTCTGTGTAACTGGGGAAAAATAAAAGAACCCGCAGTATTCAACCTCTTGTGTAGGTCTGTACAATCAGTAACATCTTAAAGATTAAATTATGATGATGATGGATGATCTGAATCTCCTAACTACTGACTTTACTGACCTCCTGACACACATCTCCTGGCAATCTCCCACAGGATCAGCCCGAAGCTGTACATGTCGGCCATGATGTAGGACTGGAAATGGTTGCGGTTCAGGGTCTCGTCTAGGACCTCAGGGGGCATGTAGCGCTTGGTTCCCACCCGCGTATTGGGAGGGATGTCCACCTCATTTGTGTCACTGCAAGCCCGGAGCAAACAGAAGTCGCGTTGAAGCAACATGGCAAACACACAAACAAGCAACATCTGACTGAGCAGGTTCTCGGGCTTCAAATGTGTCAAAACTACTGAAGCTTCCTTCAGATGCCTTGGATGCACTGGAGTGATTCAGTAACTTGCATTTAGTGGTGACTTTTATCTGAAATGATGGGTGAAAATGGGCATTTTGGAACTGAAAAAACTGGCTGTTCCTGATGTGTTTTACTGCGCTGCACCTCAGCACAGTAAAGTGACGTGGAACATTTATTAGCTCTTTACAGCGGCAGTAAAACATTCAGCAACAAAGACGCTTGAGATCAGAGGCGCGTAAATTACACTTCACAGCTAGACGAATGATCCGTTACATGGAATTATTCTTCACAGCTGGAAACAGACTCTAAAGGCTTTCGAAACCTGAAGGTAAAGACTCATAAAGACACCTGAAGACGCACTCTGTCCTCCTTAAAAACATGGTGCAGAAAACTGACCATGCTGTCCAGAAAACCTCGTACCTGATGAACTTGACGGCCAGGCCGAGGTCGGCGATGCAGCAGGTGCCGTTCTTCTTCACCAGGATGTTCTTGCTCTTGAGGTCGCGGTGGGCGATGGCAGGTTTGCCCTGAGTGCCGAAGATCTCCGTGTGCAGGTGGCAGAGGCCCGAGACGGCCGAGTAGGCCAGACGCAGCAGCGCTCGCGTGTCCAGGGTGGTGGACTTGAGGTAGTCGTAGAGCGAGCCGCTCTCATGGTAATCAGTGATCAAATAAAGCTGCGTCCACGAACCCGTGCCCTTAATGTCCGCCGCGATGAAGCCTGAGGAAAAGATCAACAGTCATGATTTACAACTGCAGCAGATTCATATGTTACTACTAACGTTTTCACAACCAGGATGTTGTGCTGCATCTGTCTTTGTGTTAACCAGTGCTGGACCACAGAGGATGGAACAAAGACCTACATAGAACAGACTGAAGCAAAGCATTAAAGAAGTAGTTATTTTTGTTGAGCAGTCTTAACAAGCCATCAAACGCTAACAGCCGTTTAAACGACCGGCAGGACCAAAACTGATTCGTCTTTGTCATCCTACCAGAGCATGTGAGTGGAGTGGAGCGGCAAGAATTTCCTGATCCGCGCTCAGAGCATTTCATGATCACTCCGCTCCAGTTCTGCTCTGGGTTCACCATTTGCGTGAGTTCGTTCATGCTATAGCTAATGCAGTTGCATTATGGGACTGGAGCGGTGGTGGAGGCAAAATGATGCCGCTCCACGCCTCGCTCCGCTCCCACTCCGCTCCGCTCACATACTCTGCATCCTACTACTGACCAGGACGCTGTGCTGCATCTGGCTTGAAAACAACCAGTGCTGGACTAAGAAACACAGTGTCTGATGGGACCTACATACAGTACTGCACTGTCCACACGGATGTTCGAAATGAACGCGCTCTGAACGCCATAGGCGTTTTTGTGGCGTTTGGTAGCGACGCTTGATAGACGTCGGAAAGGCGTTTGACTGCCGTTAGTCTGAGGCCGTTTAACGCCAGCCTGACGCCCGATCTGTAGTAAATACCTGTGGGGGCAGTAATGACTCTGTCCAGAGTGTTCACACGCGTGTCATCCTGGATTATAGTTCTGCACTGAAAACGTGGATCCCTATTCTTTCTTAAAACTCACCGTTTACACTCTTGTTTTAAAAATCTTCCTGAAACGGCGCCGTAGGCAGGAGAGGAACAGACATCGCCGCTGCTACTGGGTTCACCCTCTTACTGCGCAGCGTCAGATCAAAGGGACGTTTTTTGTGCTTCTTGAAAACGTGAAGATTTTTTTTTCGTAAAACGTTGTTTTTGCTCAGTTGCCGTACAGAATCATGGGACATATTCGGTCCTCCAGAACGTCAACCGAACGCCATGTAAACGCCATTTTCCTCGCATTCATCGGGATTTTGACGCTGCATGCAGCGTTTATTTGACGCCATCCGAACGCGCAGCCGGCGGTGCTGAACGGCCGTGTGGACGCTTTGATTTGCGGTTCAACGGGCGCTCACCCGGCGTCACGAACGCCAGAAAAACACCTGGTTCAGACGTCCGTGTGAACGAGGCCTTAGGCACCTGAGAAAATTATACTTACAAACATAAGACACTGATATTACAATAAATACAAATAACATTAATACAGTAAATAGTATAATCTTGGTCGGCTCTTTTTACGTCATTAGATTAAATTAGGTCTGCTGCTTTTGGAATTCCACAAATCCAAGCGATGACTGGAGGCACAGAGCCTGTGTTCTCTATACATGCACACTACACTACACTACTCAAATTCTTGATACTTTTGACTGCCTTCTTGTTTGTTTTCAAGGAGCCTACCGCTGATATAAATGGCTTCAAACTATGTGCGCAGGTGCCGAAGACTTTTGTAGTACTTCACGGTACTTCGTTACAGGCTGAAATAGCAAAGCATGAAAAAAATACAGTCAAGGCAACAAACAAACTCAAGTTCCTTAAAGCTGCAATAACAAGTGATATAATGCTAACAGCTGTTTAAATAAGCCAACATTTATTCTTCTTTATTATCCTGTTCTAATTGTGATCTCTGTAGATGAGGTATTCATTTTCTCCCCTGTTGACCCTCTTATTTTATAAAGTGTAATAATAATGAAAATTATTACAGCAGAAGAGACTGAATTGCATTTCTAGATGAACCTGAGAACAGTGACAGACTGCTTTATGGACAGGATGAGCACAGAGTTAAGTACAAGCATAAACTGAACTTAAACTGCTAGTAACATGGACAGACAAAAACTTTACAAAGAACCATAGACAGACAGACATACAGAGGGAGAAATGAATGGAAGTATGACAGACAGACAGAAAGATAGATAGAAAGGCTATGTGGACAAAAGTACAGGGACACAGGGACTATATTGTGTAAGTAGTGGAGTATATCAGTTATATCAGTGCATGGAAAATACCTTGCATGACACTCACACCATTCACCTACGTTGCATTAAAGTTTTATCATTTAAAACCAGGCTGGGGCGCTGCTTGTGTGCCCACACTTCTATTTTCTTACTAGTTTCACAGTAGTTATAGTTTCACAGTAGTTACAAATATTAATTATAAGAGTTCAAAGGGCTGTGTTATCTACAGACCCAGTATAGTGATCGTTATGAAGCTGTAAAATCCCAGGGTCTGTGTAATATAACTGTTGTCTTCGTGATGCGATGCTGTTATTTACCCAGTATGTTCTCGTGCCTCATGAGGACAGTCTGGTAGATCTCTGTCTCTCGGAACCAGCTGGCCTCCTCAGTAGTGAAGAAGACCTTCACGGCCACCCTCTCTCCTCTCCAGCGACCCATCCACACCTCCCCGTAGCGGCCCTTCCCGATCTGCTTCACCATCTGGATCTGCTTAGCTATGGTGCGCTGCACCTGCGGAGCCGAGAACAGGCCGAGTCTCGCAGGTAAGCTGGTGGATTAAACTCAATTAACAGCTATTACTGCAGTCAAGATGGCTCCTGTTTTAGAGCGTTCAGAGGCGTGTAAATAAACATTATTAACAAGAAAACACCAGACCACCAGACAAGGGTCACAGAGGGATGTTGCAGCCTGAGAGGGTGTAGTTGGTGTTTCTCACCAGTAGGGGGAGTCCTGAGCCACTGCCGGAGCTCTGAGACTGTTCAATCAGGTCCTTCAGAGACTCTCCTGGGGGGATGTAGGTCTCATCCTGCTCCAGACCCATACTGTAACGGGGCCTCAACTCCTGCCGCTTATACCTGGAGGACACACACACACACACACACACACACACACACACACACACACTCTTATTCTGCTGTTCATCTCCTACAATCTTAATCAAATAATAAAATATGTATTTAAATATTCATATTTTATTGGCTAGCAGTAGGATACTCCGTAATACTTGAGAAAGCAAAGAAAGTATGAAAATATAAAATGTGTGAATGTATGTCAATATAAAAAATAACTTGCATTTCAGAAGCAATAAAATCTCAAGGCTGATAATCGAATGAAAAATGATTATACAGTATATCTTCGTGGTATTTAGCACTTCATGCATTCAAAAACACCTTCTGGTGTTATAACATTTTCATTCATCACATGTACCTACTGGAAGTACATGAAGGTTGAGAGCACAGAGCTACTTTAATGAAGAACACACTGTGCAGAGCTGATTTATTTATTTTTAAAGGGTCCCTTTGAATGAATCGGACAGATGATTGAGTGGACGAGTCTTGGGCTGAAAGTGTGAGGTGTGGGTGAATTTACCTGAAGTAGCAGAACACGATGATCAGGAGGAGGACTATACTGCACACTGTTACGGAGATGAACAGAGCCAGGTGGTGGATGCTGCTGTCCACATCCTCTGCAGAGGAGAGAGAAAAACAGAACTGAATCAACTTGAGACAGCTATCAGAAACTGAAAGCAATATTGAAGATTAACCTCCTTCTCTCCCAATATATTCTATTCTGTATTCAGTTCTATTCTGTTCTATTCAATAATGTTTCAGTTTGATGTTCTGTTCTTGAGGTTCTGTTTTATACTGCTCCCTAGGCGCTGTGTTCCTGGCTGCCTGCTGCCTGACGTGGTGAAATAAAGAACATAATTGTGTGATGTTCACACTGTGTGCTGTGGTGTGTTCACACATTACAAAAACGGTCACTTCACTCCCTTTACTTTTTATTCTATGAAGTTTCTACTTTATTATATTCATTCACGCTCTGTTCTGTTCTACTCTGTTCTGTTTTTGTATTTTGTCCTGTTCTCTCCTCTCGCTTCCCTATCCAAGCTCAGCTGCCCCGTGTGTGTGAGATATTGTGTGTGTGTGTGAGGGAAACTGAGTCGTGATCGATCGCATCCCCTTCCTGCAGCGCTCTGATCAGGTTGCTGATTGACGACACCATTGAAAGCGCAGGGCTGTGCTGTCCTCTCTGGGACTCTAACCTTACAGCCAAGCTCCAGTCTGATCCACACACACACACACACACACACACACACACACACACGCAGCACACACTTTAAATTCACACACAAACACCCTGACACACAGCTTTGCACAGCCTCAGACTAACATAATCTGACAACCTGCATCCTCTGGTTTTTACTCTCAGTCACAGCGGCTGCGTGGAGGAGAAGCTCCTTGTACGACTGTGTTAAGGAAGGAAGTTGTCTTTCTAACAGAGTAATTAATTTGTCCTCATGTCTCTTGTGTCATCATTACAGAAACAGTACACCCAAGTGCCCCCCAACACACACACACACACACACACACACACACAGTCTTAATGTGAGAGGTGGGATGTCTTGCAGTGTGACAGATGGACAGATATGTGTTTGCCGCTGAGGCTGGAAACCCAAGTGCTCCCTTGAGTCCAGCTGTCCTTTTCATTAGAGAGTGAGAGAACAAGCAAAGGCCGCCAGCTCTGCTTCACCTGCTCCCACCCTCTCAGCCCCACCATCAGGCCGCCTGAAAACGTGCGGTTTATAGCGCTTTAGCCTGTCACAAACCATCAGGCGTGAGCTGGAGACCACCGCTCCTCTGAGCTACTCACACAGAGCAGTGTGTGTGTGTGTGTGTGTGTGTGTGTGTGTGTGTGTGTGGGTGTGTGTGGGCATTTGTTGATGGCCAGAAAAACCTCCAACATAATTTAGTTTTTTACAGCTGAAAAACTTAAACTTAGTCCATATCAGCTTTGCTGTGGTCCATCTGTGTCTCTGCAGGTTTTTAGGACCCTCTGAGGACCTCAGAGCGACACTGACATGGTAGTGGTATGTTATAGAGTGTGTGTATATGTATACAGTAAACCCCCGCTTATTCACAGTTAAGCATTCGTGGATTCAGTCTCTCGCTGAACCGGCGCGCCCAAACAATCATCCAGCCTGAGGGAGAGGTATATATATACACACACACAAACACAACACCTCACGCATACATATACATGACAAATGCACATATATATGAAGTTGATGGCTAACATGTGTTTCCTCTGACCGAGAGACCACCACGTTTTTTTCAACGCAATGACAGTTCGTGAAAGAGCGAGATCTGTTTCTCACACCACGTAAGTGAGCTATCTTTGACAGGGGAAGTGTGGCCACTCCGGGGCTGTAACAGCATTCTCAGCATGATGCTATCTTATAGCTTATGTAGGGTCGGCTTATTCTGACTTTGACTATGCCTCACTATTTGATGGATTGCAAGAGGATGAAATGGATTCCTTTAGGTGTGGACTCTCACACAGACATACTCCAACACACACACACACACACACACACACACACAACGTACACACAGACAAACACGAGTTCAGAGGCTCAGGCTAACATGAGCTGACAACCACCATTCCCTTGATTTAACTTTCAGTTGATGTGGCAGCCTGGTAGATAAGCACTGAGCTGCAACATCAAGCTCAGGAAGATGATATCTTACAGTGGTAGGGTGTGTGATTCTGACTGTGACTACAGCAGGATTAGGGGTGATCCAAAATTTGATCTAACAAGCCTGATTCAGCTACCAATATCACAGTCAAATCGCTGCAAAATGTGATCATGAATGTGGTCATTCCATTCCGACTATATAAAGCTGCTGAATATCTGAATTCACATTGAAATGCTTGGTTTCGTCCAATAAATCAAGATACATTGCCTATTTTGGTATAAGGATATGCTCAATAATAATGATAATATAATAACATATATAACATATGCTTTTGATCAAGAGTGTGTGTGAAGAAATCATCATGGTACACTAAGCAGATCTAATTTTGCGTGACCATCGGAGCAGGATCTTGGCCGACCTGAAAGCTTTTAAAGCAACATAATAGCCCACAATGTTGGGGGGAAAAAAACCTGAGTTATGATCGCAAGTCAATTATGATCGCAAGTCAATTATGTGTTTTAGATATTCTTTAGGCTTCTCAATAAGACAGTAGCTGTCTTGTTATTCTAAGGTAGGTGTATCATATGATGCAGAGGTTTACATGATACATTATTCTCTTGAGAACGGCGTGCAGTATCAGATTAACGACAGCTCATCGAGTATCGCAATGTCCCCAAGATTAACGCAGGAGAAACCTGATGTGAGACCACTGCCAAAAAGAGGGAAAAAGAAATTACTGACAAAATTGTTGAGCTTGTGAACATTGTTGAAGGTTTTTCAGAATTAATGCAAGGATACACATGAGCCAGGATGCACTGTTCCCAAAAGAGAGACAGTGATGCATGCAGGGAATGCAAAACAAACATCCACAAGGGCAGAGATTTTTTTATAAAATAATTAATTAATAAAAGAAATGTGGAACAAATACCCCATTGCAAATGTATCTGACAGTTACAGACTGGTGACTAAAAAGTCACACAAGAGGAAATACCAGCAGATCTATGTAGATCTATGATTTCTGTTGTCCATGGCAAGGCATGGTTCATGGTTTAAAGTGTCAGTTTAGTCCGTTAACAGTCCGTTCGAGATCCAGAGCTCATACCCTCCCAGTGGAGAACAGCAGAGAACATGCTTTCAAGCTAATGATCACCTTGTACTAACTTTTTTTTTCACAGGATATGAATGCATCCTTGCCTGCCACTGTTTTGATGCACAGGAATATTAAAAACGGTGCATGGTGAAAATAACAAGGTCATTAAAGCCTACAAACAGACGATGGCGCTCAAAGATGACACCGTGAGAGAAACATCTACATCAAAGCCTCTGTTTTTGACCCAGGGTTTTTGAAGCTCATAAGCTGCAGGTCTTCTCATTTCTATATGGCTTTATGTATTATCATTGTAACATCACTATAATGCTAAAATAATCAAGGAAAAAGACAAATCGTTTAATTTGGTGTCACAGCTCGTTTGTCAGATGCGGTGAAAATGGGAGAAAAGCAAATAAGACGATGATTGGCAAAACCAGACCAACTGGATTCGACTATGTAAATTCATAGTTGAGCAATGTTTTCCCAGAGCAATGTAATTAGGGCTGGGCGATTTGGCCTAAAATCAAAATCTCGATTAATTGAACGCTTTAACTCGATTACGATTAATGAACGATTATTTTATTTATTTTTGCCCTCATAGTTCACTGACAAGTTGCTCAGTTGTCTCAGTGTTTAAGCTC
>JBBPDC010000035.1:12931896-12944996 GCA_037974485.1 Hemigrammopetersius urotaenia
TTCGGATATTTTGAGATCGGTTTCAGGCCTCGTTCATATGTGGAAATAAATCAGATATAAATCAGATATGTGCCGACACGACTGTCGTGTAAACAGGCAGATCGGATTTTCCTAGGCTTTGCGTTCTGTACGTCATTAACTGCCACAGTTTAGTATTTCATCGCGGTTTAATGACGTTGTGTGGGAAGTACGTGTGGAAGCACACAAACATCAAACAACAACAAACACAGGAAACACGCGGACAAACGTTTCGGACCCACTGCTCCTCGCTAAAGCCCGCCGCAATATTCTCCACCAATCCTGAGATCTCTCACGCACCCAGACGCTCCTCTGAATGGTCGAGGCCATAATAACTGTAGTATAAGTGCAGGCTGCAATAATCGTCCTTTTCCTTCTCCGCCTCAAAATCATGCTGTTATTTCGTGAATTTATCGCAAAAAAAATAATAATAAAAAATAAATAAATAAATTATCTCAGAGCTAGCATTAAGCATATTTCGCGTTTGTCCATCTTGGCTACTGTGTGGTGTAACAACCCCCTTTGCAATAGCAAGTGTAAACAAGCGAATCGGATTTGGGTCACAATTAAAAAAACGTATAAGAAAATCGGATGTAGGCAAGAAATCAGAATTGAGCATCAAGACCTGCAGTGTAAACGAGGCCTAAGAGACTGTATCACATCTGTTGAGGCACAGTTTGGTTTAGCCGTTCCCTTGTCCTTCATCAGTGCTCGGTTTCTGATCCACACTCTTGACTGTGTGCTGAATCCCTATCATTTATTTTATCTTTATTATTATGTACATTTGTTATGTGCAATAGTATTGTCATGTGTAACATCACTACTTATGTTATTGCAATAACAGACTTCGTAGCCTCTTTCAGGAGCATTAAACTTTTCTGACTGGATATTTCTGGCATCTCTTAACCTTACCAGTTGCAACCTAGCACTGCTCGTCCCTGCAGTGAGGGTAGCTGACAAATTACATTACAGATGGGCTACACTCTGTAACTGTACACCCAAAGGGTGCCCATAAGTTAGGTAGACCTTTGCCAGTAAGCAGAAGGTATGAGGTTGTAATAAAGAGGACAGTGAGTGACACAAAAGGCCATCAATCTTAGATTGCAGACTAGTGCTTTGATATTTGAGCTAGTGAAGTTCTATAATGGGCTCACATGACAAATAAGAGAAAAATGGTTGTCTCTGGGACGGGGGCATGTGATGAGGCGTGGAGTGGTCAGCAACTCCCCCGTGTCCCTCCGCAGCTCCATGGCCGGCCCTGATTCCAGCTGTCCGCTGTTTCTTCCACACCATGTTTAGACACAGATAGACCCTCTGCCTCCCCTCCATCCGCAGCTCTGCCGTGTCTCTCTCACGCACACACACGCGCTCACGCACACAATACCAGAGGGATCCCGGATAAAGCCCAGCGCTTCATAAAGTGCCAGAGCCGGCGCCCACCTGTCCCTTGTCCGTCATGAGTGTTTGTGTGTGAGGTTATTGTATGAGAAACGAGCGCGAGCTAACAGCTTCCATAACTTCATCGCATGCTTTGTTTGCCCATTGCTATTTGCTTCAGTCGCTTCAAATGTCACGTCTGCACACAACTTCATCGCTCTTTCTGTTTTTGACATTTAGTTTATCCAGAGGTGGTAACTGCTCGTCATTTTCTCCCTCATTAGCTTCAACAAACAGAACGAACCAAATATCTAAAAACACAGAGTTTCACGTACGACGTTATTGCTTCCCAGCATATCAGGATTTGTGCTTTCCATAAACATGCAGATAGTTTAATCCGATTATTCTCGAGGGCAAATAGTTGTAAATGCCTGGGAACTCGTTTCCAAAACTTAAATTAAAGAATTTGTTTTGAAATGAACAAGAAGTGTTGGGTATCTTCTCCAGGCCTGTTGGAAAAGCATCTTCATGAAGTTGCTTGAGAAAAAGTTCAAAAGCTTTGGGAAACAGAGTCTTCTTAAATGGTTTTGATTTAGGGATGTGAACACTGTCTGTTTCTACATTATTCTAAAATCCCAAAAATAGTGAAAACCGTAGGTGTGTGTCTCCAAACTCTTGAGCGCTTCGCTAATTATCTTCGCTGGTAATGAAGGTGTCAGTTAAAGGAAGCTGGACCCCCACCCTTTGCACCCCCCACTCGGCTGTGCCTCCAGCTCTCTGTCTTCTCCTCCAGGCCACAGGTGCGGGGGCCCAAGCCTCTGAGCACCAGATCAGGTTCTGTTTTGAGGAACTCAATCCGTGTCCTGTCAGGAAGCCATCCGGCCGGACCGGACCTGGAGCCGCGGCTGCTGTTTCGCTTCTGTTCTCTCCCACCACTGTACACATCTCTCCCCACTGTGCCCCTGCTGCTTCCCTTCTGCAAGCACATCCTTCCACTCACACTGCAAAACTATCGAGTCTAATGGGTAATATGTTGCCAAATTGTAACACAGAGTATGTAGAACATATTAATGCATTCCTTAAAGTCATAATTTGGCACAAAAAAAAAATACACAAAATAGCACAACTGCAATCCATCACCCAGTGTGTGGAAGTGACCATTCTGTCGTAAGTGAACAGCATGAAATTCTTCCTCTGCATTTAACCCATTCACCAAGTGAAGCAGGGGGCAGCAGGAACACGGCGCCGGGGAGCAGTGTGTGGGACGGGACCTTTCTCAGGGTACCTCAGAGGTGCTTAGCAATCTTAGGAACCGAACACACAGCTTCCTGACTGCAAGGCGAACGCCCTAAACACTAGGCCACCAACTCCCCACTGGGCCAACACTAGGCCACCATCTGAAGTTAACTTCTTTAGTTTTGAATTGGCTAATATAGCTTATAGCCTCCTGTTAGCATTGTACAAGCTGCATGCCTCAGTCATCTCACAACTCTTCCCTGTTTAAGTGATATTAAATATGTGGTTGGTGACGATGTAAATCAGACAAAATTACGCTAAAGCTTTTCAGAACAGAGGTATGTACCAAAGTAAAAGAGTATTAAATTAATGTAAAAAAACTGTACAATATTTATTTTAATTTACATTAAATAAATATCAGTATCTGGAACCAATGATTTAATATATACTGCTGAAAGAAATAACTTAGGAGGCGACACTGATTTACAGTCTGCACTCTCTCAGAGACAATCAGTGCTGCCTCCTGAGTGGACAGTGTGATTTCACAGACGTGTGACTGACTTGAAGTTACATTGTGTCGTTTAAGTGTCCCCTCTATTTTTTTTGAGCAGTATATTACCTTGCTGAAAAAATCGATATCCATATTTTAATTTCCACCTCAACTTCACTCCCCAGGCCGTAGTTCACAGATAGAACCTAAGCTGCAAAAACAGCCCACTTTGAAATCACTCATTTATGTGTCAAAGAATATATATCCACGTATTCAGTCAACCCCAATTCAGCTCTGCCTGTTTACACCGAAGTTATAAGGAGTATTTCGACTGAATTCAGATCAGTGTTGGAGGCACAGTAACAAAAACAGAGAGAAGTTGGAAAATGGCCATATAAAAATGAATCAGTGCTGTTTTTAGTACGGAAAACCACACAAAAGTGGACTAATACTGAAGCAGATTAAAAAAAAACGTGTACAATAAAATGCAAGAAAAATGGATCGTGAACGCTTTAACATCTTAATGTGGCTTGAGGCCAGTGTGTGACGATATAGAGTAATGTCAATTAGCAGAAGCTTTCATAGAATGGCTGGAGGATTTATGTATGTAAGCTACATTAGCCACATTGTTACAGTGCAAAAGTGAAGAACAGATGCGGGTCTTCATGTGGTTAAAAAAAATGTATCAATTAGATCTGCAGCTTGAACTGTCCCTTTAAGTACTCTTGAGTGGCCAAACACTTCCACTGCAGCTTGAAAGAGCTTCGGGTTTGTGTCGCATATCCTGCATGAGTGTTACAAAGAAAACCCTCAGCCTGTCATCTCTGGCAAGCTGCTCTAGCCTTGAAAACATCTGTGGAGTAAAAGTAAGGAGGAGGGTGACGTGATCCTCAGTTATGCCTCTGAATGCAGATTATATTCAAGCAAGCTAGGAGGGAACTTAGATGAAAGAATAGGAGAGTCACAGTTGTTTCCTTAGTAACGTGTTGTGCATGTGCAGCAACTGAACGGCGGGCGAAAGACTGGGAGCGTTTAACATCTCAGTCCCTTAAACAATTCATCATCAACACGGAAAACTGCTCAAGGGACAGCAGCTGTCAACAACTTCGTCCGAATCTGACGTCTTTATTCTCCTTGACGTTTCTCCTACAATCTCTCACACACACACACACAGAGACATGCTTAGATATACAAAGAGAGAGAGCTAGAACCGTGCTAGCGCTCCTCAGGGAGTCCTCGGAACATTCCCACTCTGAAGGTCAGAGGGAGATACGGGCAGGCTAAGCTGACCTTGCCCACACTGCTGAGTCTATACAAAGATAAGCAAACTTCTCTCCCCCACTTCTACCTTTATTAAAAATGTTTCTGTCTAATCAGGACCAGAAGAATCATAAGGGTAGGGAGTGAAGGCCTCCGCACACCCAGCTGGACGGAGGAGCACCTCACAAGCGATACACCAAAGTCACGCGAGAACTGTAATCATTTCCAACCAAATGCTGGAAAGTGATATAAAAAGGGCCCAAAGTTGATCAGACACATGAAGCTTAATTAGTTTTACCCTGGAACTAAAAAGGCTGAAGCAGCAACTGGGTAAAGCTAAAAGCTCACCAATTAGCATCTCAAAAATATGCACATTTTATGGCTTATGGTTATCATGATAAATTGCATCAGTGAGCTGTTCTGAGGCCAGTGCTTAACGGCATATTTTATTACAAACAGAGCACCTGTTTTATTGGATTTACTACAGTCTAGCCTGTTAAACATGAAACACAAATAATTTAAATAAACCAATACTCAATACGACTCTGTTTTGTTCAATTTCTCAGAAAAAAGAAACGTTTGTGATTTTCTCCTAAAATGCAAGCAGCTCAGACACACGCCAGAAGCACAACAAATGGTAAATTGACATCCTATGACCAAACAACTCCTTTTGTGGAGTTCCCCCAGTTTGTCTTGATGCTCGAGGTGTGAGACGTCACGCTGAGCTTTGACTGATGTTCCTGTGTCGCGTAGAACCAAAGTTATTGTAAATTAAGAAACACGTTTTAATAAAAACCAGTACTGGGGTTTTAAAAATGCCCAAAAAATGTCCACATTCATTTTATATTTTACAACAAAACAAAAGTCTAGGCTGCTTCAGGTTACTAATACACTCTGAGTTCTAAGGGTTAAATATATTAATGGCATACACGAAGGGCTCTGTAAGGCAAAGAGCTGAAGGAAAACATTTTTTAGAAGACAAGAGTAGGGTCGCTAGTAGTTTTAAACAGTTAATATAATAAAAAATAAAAGTTTTTGTGATAGACATTACAATTGCTTGGTAGACGGTTCCATTCACTACCCCTGGAAAGACAGCAAATGTCACCAAGTTTCTCTACAAAGAACCATTCTGCACTAAACCACCATGATTCGCACTAAACCACCATGATTCGCACTAAACCACCATGATTCGCACTAAACCACCATGATTCGCACTAAACCACCATGATTGAATTATGCAGAAATGTGAAAACATTAGTAGAAATAAACTTTAATGTCCATAAAATGTTGGTAGGATGTTAACAGCCTGGTGTGCTCTTAGGACGCAATCATGAGAGACTTTCAGCGACTGATAAAGAAAAGTCTATGGAAACGGGGACTTTCTGCGATATCCCACTGAAGGGATAGCCTTAAACTACAAAACAGATGACTGAACTGACTGAAGTGGTCTGTCACGGTGAATGATTGAGTGTGTGTGTGTGTGTGTGTGTGTGTGAGTGGGGCATGTGTATGCACATGTGTGTTTGTGTAGCCCCTGAAGCAGAGGTGAATCAGCAGCCCCTGCCTCTCTCTGGGAAAAGGCGTTTTTGTTGGCGCCCTCGGCCTGAGCCCGTAATGGACATGCAGTTGGGTTCGGGACGCCCCTGCTCTGCCTGCAAGAGACAAGAGCGCTCTTCCGTACCGAGCCCTAAACATCAGTCTGTCTCACAGAGGGCAGCCTGCAGTACCACCAGCTAAATCACACTCCAAACTCCAAACCCTGCACACGCAGCCAAAACCCGAGGGAAAAACGCGCACGCCAACGGAAATCTACTGCGACTGGATGAGGAGTCGGATCTTGATGTTTCACCATGAACTGCCTGTCAAACATCTGGGGACACATCTACATATGTTTTTAATATATAAGCATGCTTTCTTTGTCATTTTACAATAAATTAACATATTAACACATCGGATGAAATCCATCTCACGTATAAATATTTGATGAAGCAGCTAAAAAAACATTTCAATGAAATGGCATGTTAAATTAAAAAAAAAAAAAAAAAAAAAAAATCCCGTAGCAGCTCCAGCTGCACGCTTTGGTTAATGCGAAAGGTTTTGGAATGCATTACTCAAGGAAGCGCTAGCAGGATGTACTAGAGGCTGATGGAGCTGGGTGTACCTTTCGTTCCTACTCCTCCCAGAGCAGCTGAACTGGGTGTAAGGTCAGGACTGGTCAGGATTTACACTCATTTCATTAAAAAAGTAACAATATATGAAACATTGCATAAAATAATCCACTATAGGCGTATATAAACTCACGAATGTGTAGATACTGTGTGCTTTATTGAGATAACTGGTCTATTTAGGCATTACAAACCTCTGACCAGCAGCATACCATCAGCTGTGAGACTGAAGCAGACTCTGGCCAGTTGGGAAACTCATTAGCGCGAGTTCCTCCACACAGATGTGGGCACAAACACTCACTGTTTGCCTTCACCTATCTGCCTGCTGCCCTTGGCTGTTTAGTAAAACATGACAGGCACCAATCTTCTGTCCTATCAGTCTGTCGCGCATAAAATAACTCGAACGCATGATTACTGGCTGCGTACGCTGTTAAGCATCACTAAGCGTAGGCTAGGCGGCCTCCGACATGATGAAACAAACTGAAAGAGGATGAAGGAATGCGGCTTCCATTAGATGCAATATACAACGCCGCGACACGAACCAAAACAACATCTGATTTGTTTGCAATTTAATGCAGAAGCGCTTTGACAAATTCTCTTTTAAAAACACAAACCCACTTACACACTGCGCCGACTCCGCTCTGTTTGTCACACTGAGCCGGATTAATACCAGGTCCATTAATACATATGCAACGGATCGTGGAATAACCTTCAACCGGAGCTACACTCTACACTATGAAACATTTAACACATTCATAGCCCTGGTGCACCACACGCACAAATAAGCAAATGCATTTGGTAAAGATACCTTCACTTATGGAGGAGTTCCTTATATTCACTTATATTTACTACTTCACTATGTTCAGTTATGAACTTGCTAAGAATTGGCAACAAAAATTACCCACAAAACGACCCACACTGTTCGCACTTTCGGCTTTCTCTCAAGCAGCTTCACCTGAAGTGCTTTCCCCGCAAACACATACTCTGAGTACTTGCTGGTTGCTGGAAAGTACTCGGTGTTGAAGATATTTGTTCATTTAAAATTTGTAGACTTAATACAAATGCATAAATAAGCTCCTATAAGTTCAGGAAAAACATCCAGCTCAGATATATCCAAACACTCGACTTGTACAGTGCATGAACAAGATGATGCTAAAGCCGTTGTGGCAACATTCTGATACAGCGTTTTTATCCTGAACAGCGCTGGACTCGGCGAGAACAGCTGAAACGCCTGTATGTAAAGGCAGCCAGCTGCGAGATATTTCGATCCGTACCCAGATCCGCACACAGAACTCCAATTATTTGAGGTGTGGAAGAGTGCATGTGTCGGCCGTGCGCTGAGTTTGCGTGTGCGAGTGGCCCAGGAGGAGGATAGATTTTACAGCTTGCCGCCCAACTGTGTGTTTAACAAGTGTCTGACAACTGATCAGTTTTACCCAGGCTTCAAAGGCCGTGCCAAATGCCGCACCAGAGAGCAAAAAGCTCTTAACCAAAACACGACCCTGCTAACACAAGCCGCTGGGTCGGCCGACTCATTTTTTATCCGCTTGTTTGACACTTGCTACCAAATGCGCTTTTAGCTGCTGAAGAGAAACTTTAATACGAGGCTAAGTTGTGCTCGGAGCCGCCTGCATGAACCTGTGCTGCAGTTTGGCATTTGTGTGACAAAAATTCAAAACACGAAGTGTGAGGGGCAGGGAGGCCGGGGGGTGGGGGTTTGTTGGGTCTGTCATAAGCTGAATAGTCCGATCCCAACAGCTTTGACCTAGCATAAATACCAGCATGCAGAAAATAGCATTGACTTCTAAAGCCCCAACAGCCTCTTGCTGACAATCGCTGTGACTCACAGTCAGAGCAGCCCTCCGGACAGACTCTCAGGCCAAGCGGCTAAAGTTTCTAAGTGGTCTAGCCTCTGATTGTTGCATAAATGACGAGGTCATCCAAGTTTGCGCTGCAATTCAGGATGTCTGACAATGCAACAATAATGATTTTGCTTCTGGAAAGCAGTTGGTACAGTTTGAGTGCTGCACTCTGAATTGAATATATTGCAAGAAAGTGATCCTAAAATGTCACTGAAGCACAGTCAGTCAAAAAGGAAGGAGCAAAAAGCAAGATAAAAGATAAGAGTTGGTGTTGATGGTGTTGACTCACCGTTAGCAGAGTTTAAGGAGCTCAGTCCCAGCAGAAGCAGCACCAGGGCTTGGCAGGTTCTCCTCCATTGAGGCACCTTCCTGTGGCCCCGCAGCCTGCCGGCCATCACCAAGCCTTCAGCCGCCCGGGGCATGAGTGTGCGAGTCTGCCAGCCTCTGAAACTCTGCCCGCCACACACACACACTGTGATGTCTCCACTGATACTCCACACTGACGGCCCGGCTGGGGAGGGAGGAGAGAGAGAGAGAGACAGAGAGAGAGAGTGAGAGAGAGGAGGAGGGAGGCAGAGAGAGGGTGTTAGTCACTCACTCTCTCACTCTCTCTTCCACACACACGCACACACACACACACACACACACACACACACAAGCAGAGTCGCCTGTGTGTTTGAGCCGTCCCACTCTGGCCGGACACCTCTCACGGAGAAGACAATAAAAGGAGCAGCAGATCCCTGCAGCTCAGGCCGAGGCCCTGCCCACCGGACCCCGCTGTCCCGCTCACGCACAGAGGAGGGTGGGCTGCACTCTGAAAGGAGGCCAGAGGGGCCTGGGGGGGTGTGGTGGGTGGTGTGGGGAGTGGGGTCTGTGAGAGGCCGCTATTCTGACCCCTAAAACTTTGAGAGAGAAAGAGTGCTAAGCTCTCTGCATGCCTCTTCAGCCCTCCGTATCCATCTGAATGCTCCTTCACGTCTCCCACTGGCAGCTGCCTTTCAGTTCCAAGAAGGATGATTAGCGGGGGAAAGAGCTCCTTAATTGCGAATGCTGGCAAATAGATGCCAGAAGCGACTGTGTAAATGTTGTGACTAGCTTCTGAGTGACTGACTGCTTAACATTCGAAGCAACAGTTTGAGGAAAAATCTAATTTAGCCGAGACATGTTTGGTTCTTCAGTTCTGCCCTGGAATTACCAAGCCATGAAAACTTGTGCTGCACAAATGGATGCAAACGGTGTGCCGAAATCCTCACACGCATTAAACTGTGTTAAATACCCTAAAAAAAATGGCATGACGTTGATTTGGCACACATTATTATCCAGAGCAACTTTCGAACATACCTGCTTATGTGGTTTCTGGTTTATTTGGCCTATTGCTATCTATACAAATAGGCTTGGGAAGCATCCTCCACATGGATTCTGAAAATTGTCTGTACTTTGGTCCACTCTATAGACAACTGAGTATATTTTTTAGATATCATCACTGAGACAAATATCCTTCACTCTATTGTCTACAGTGAGGTCACATGGGAGTAAAATAATTATCATGGGAAGCCTGGCAAAGACCCACATGCCCACTGCAGAATGCTGCGTTTTTATGTGTTTGCTTAAGTATTTCCTCCTCCACTCTTCAGGGTGCTGACATCTGAGTGACACGTTATTACGGCCCAGTTAAGGCACACAAAGCAGCCAGTGAAAACACACAACAGTGAAAACCGCACATAACAAAAGGCATTCACACGTCAGGTGATTATAAGCCTCACCTCCAGGCCATGGCACGCCCCTTCTGACTCTAATCTCCCGTGGAACCCCCACCCTCCCCCCAAACTCCCCTCTATCCCACACCAAAAGACTTTTTGGGAGTTACAAGTTAAGCCGATTAAGCGCGCTATTACCAAGATTACATCAAGTCGGCTATAGTGGTATTTCACGTAAGGAATAATTTGGCTGGCACTTTCCGCGGCGCTGTCTGGGGTGAGCATGAGCCGCCTGTGCTGTAAACATGACTATTTCCTTTTGTCACGGCTTGTCAAGTGCATATATACACTCACACAAAAGCACACATGGTTGTTTTTATATAGTCTGTGAGGATGTGGGTCATGCCCCATCTACACACACACACACACACACACACACACACACACACATACACATTCATATGGAACCACATAACCCTAACCTTCAGCTCAGTAACCAAAACTGTATCTGCTATCTCTGTAGCAAAGTACATAACGCATGAAAACAAACAGGCCCAAATCAACCTACTCACAGACTCCATTAGAGAATCCAAACAGAGGGTGGGAAGTGACAGGCGTGAAGTTCGAGGAGATGTAGAAAGTGGACAAAAGAAGGTAAATTTAGCCTGTGATTAACGAGCGCTTTAACATCCGACCCGACTGATTTATCGCTGTGCTTTATCACCCGGTTTTATTTGCCCGATTTCTCTCCGTGCTTTCAGTTCCTCACACATCTCCCACTCTGGCGCTTCTCTCCAGAGACCTGGGGCCATTGATCATCTCCATTCAGAGACAGAAGAACCTGCAAGAGAAGATGAATCGCTTGGCCTTGCTCTCTTTCTTTCTCCTCTCCCCCTCTCCCCCTCTCCAGCCCGCTGCCTAACCCACAGACCCCCTATGCTCCTTCCTGCTATTCTCTCTCTTCTCTCGCCATGGCCCTCTGTGCAGCCTCTGGAGGTGGAGGAGTGAGAGAGGCTGCTGTGTGTGTGTGTGTGTGTGTGTGTGTGTGTGTGTGAGAAAGAGAAAGGAAGAGAGAAATGGGGAAAGACAGGACAAGAAGGAGAGGAGGGACAGATAGAGGAATAGAGGAAGAATGAGTGAGAGATAAAAACAGACGGGAAAATACAGACATAAAAACTGTGAGAAGGAGAACTGAACAGTAACAAGGACAGACATAGAGGAGAGAGAGGTGGAAAGACAGAAAGAGTGAGTCAGAGGGAATGAGAGAGAGGGATAGGGAGAACGAGAAAGTAACAAGGGAAGAGAACGAGAGACAAGAGGAAGAGAGTAACAAGGAAGGACAATAAGAGAAAGACAGACAGATAGTGTGAGAGGGAGAGAGAAATAAAGAGAGTGATAGAAAGAGAAAGAGAGGAAAAGAGAGAGAGAGGGAAGAAGGAAAAGTAAAGGGCAGAAAAGGAAGAGCAGGCCGGGGCAGGATGGCGATGTGGTCCTCCGTCTCTGCGGCTGTCACTGCTGATCTGCTGTGTGTGTGAGATTAGATGTGATGGGGTGACCTCTTTGGAACACAGCTCATGGCGGGTCAGTGCCGCTCACACACTCCCTCTGAGCTCTATCAAACGCCCAGCGTGAGGTCAGCCTGCCCCACCGAAGCTCCCGCCAGGAACCGGCCGCTCGGGCTGGGCAGGGAGCTGCGGATTTGCTCCACTTCCACTCACAATCCTCTCCTTCCTCTCCTGCCTCCCATTCCCACTCCGATCCCTGAGGCCATTCCAAAGCATGCTGGGATTTTATATGAATTGCTTCTCACTCATTGTAACACGGAGACACATTCTGTTCCGCAAATAATTCGTAGTGAATGAGAGAGATGAAATAGAGAACCGTCTGAAATGGAGTCAGAATGATATTTATTAAATTATTATGTAATTCCGTTTAAACCTAAATCACTGTTTGTGTCTCAAACAGAGAAGGCCGCTCACGAGTGAAACACACAGTGCAAGGCAGGGAAAGCGAACACGAACATGGCTGGGAAGAAGTGGAGCGCAAAACCCAAATTTTCAGCCTCCACTTGGCGCATCAATGTCACATCAGCAGTTTTATTACCGTTGGAAATGTAATAAGCTATCAAAGCCATGCCAAACAACACACTCAGGCCTGTTACAGCGTATTCATCCGGCGGAGAAGGGAGTGATAACCGAAGACGCAAAGTCGTACTGCAGATTTACCGCCAGGCTACTGGGGGTGGGTGAGGAGGGGTTTTGGGGCTTTTGTGTACTGAGCAGTTCGCACTCTCTTGCTGGGAGAAAATAAGAAGGAAGAGTGCAAAATTCACAACTCAGTCGAGAAGAGACGAGCAATGACGAAAATGGCCGTGGAAACGCAGGTTCTTGGGTTACAATGACCGCCACTGGAATGCGCGCCATGAGCAATGTTCCGCTTCACGGCAGTGTTGACCCCTGGAACTGTGAAATTTCACTGAAGTAGGATGGGGGGGTGGAATGGAGGGGTGTGAGCTTAAGGTTTAACCCCTTAAACTCTGACAGCAAGGGTAGGATTAAATTCCACACTCTCAGAAATACTCAGAATGAATTACTTTACATAACTATTTAAAGTGGAAGTAATGGAAGTAAATAGTTATCCATTAATATTGTTCTATTTAATGCCAAAATAAGATAAATGTACTACAAAATAAAAGTAAAAGTTAAGCTAAAATGCAAAACGGTCCCATCCACATGTGTTATTAAAATCATATCCATCTACGTTTGTTGTAAACATGTCTATATGTCTTCTACAGCTGGCAGCGGCAGTCTCAAATCATGAATTTTCCAGTTTAAAGACCAGAAACCACCTCCACACCCTTCTGATGATGTTTCTTAAAGGTGGAAGGTAGGGCTGGGCGATTCATCGAAAAGTAATCGAAATCGACATCCAGAACCTATAATCGATCCAATTTTTCCAGGTCGATTATTTCGATTACTTTCCCTTTAAAAACACT
>JBBPDC010000035.1:13018345-13036126 GCA_037974485.1 Hemigrammopetersius urotaenia
GAGAGAGAGAGAGAGAGAGAGAGAGAGAGAGAGAGAGAGAGAGAGAGAGAGAGAGAGAGAGAGAGAGAGAGCAAGCAGATTTTAATCTGAGTGACCAGTAGGTGAACTTTACCCACAACACTGTCTGAATAACTGCAGACAGACCTGTCTGACCGTGCCACAGAGAGGTAATAAGATCAGGTAATACTGTGTATGGCTGTGTAGTGTGACCACAGGTGATGGAGAGACCCCTTGTTAGGGAAGATACACGCTCCGACTCCCTCCTTATTCCAGGGTTCATGGCAGGGCCTTGGAGGAGGATGGGCCATCTGTGTCCGGGACATCCACACCACCCAGGCCCCAAACAAAGGATCGGTTTACTCAAGAAAAGGAAAAAAAAGGAAAGAAGAAGAAAAAAAGAAAACAACATTCCCAGAGCCAGAGGAGACACCTGGCAAAATAATCCCCCCCATTCTCTGGGAGCTCGGAGAGGAGAGGGACAATCCTCCCCTTCTCTCCCCGCCTGCGCAGGCCCTGGTGGGGGGGGCGGGGAGGGTAAAGGTCACTGCACCGCAGTGGGAGATACAGAGGCGTCCTTTCAGCCTTGCGCAGGAATCAAAGCCAGGGGGGCCAAACCAGGCCGGGTCACATCACAAAATGCCCCTGCGATTTTCCCCCCTAACGGAGAGATGGCGAGTAGAAGCTGACAGAGCTGTGTACTCGTGGGATGGTGAGAGGAGTCCACAGGCTATGTCTCACTCAGAAGCTACTAGCCATCTTGGTGCTAAAGTAACACATTCTTGAATGGCGCCATCAGACGGAAAGGGAGGGAGGGAGAGAGAGAGAGAGAGAGAGAGAGAGAGAGAGAGAGAGAAAGATGGGGTGTGGAGTCACGGCTGCAGGGTGTCTTATCTTCAGCTCAGACATCTGGAGGATGTATCTGCTGCAGCCAGCTCAGCTGCGACAAAGATGTGGGTGACAGACAGGGGGGAGGCGGGATTTCCTTCCCAGAACACCCTGGTCACACACTGGGCTGAAGACTGATCTGCCTGCATGACATGTAAGATTTTCGCAAAGGACATAATAAGAATGTGCAGGTTCCATATTCACCATCAATAAAGTTGTGAGCTTTGTTTTAAAGTTATGCAAAATTATGCGCTTGAATAAAAAGAAAAGAACTCAAATGGCCACATCACAGTCTGGTACACAATATTACTAAAGGTATGTGAGAACCCCTACTAATTATTGAGTTTAGGTGTTTCATTGCTAAAAATCAAGAGCACAGCGATCTGCGTACACACTGCCAGAACTCAGTACACTTAGAGGGGACATATAATGCAAAACTCACTTTAGTTATTATAGGTCTATGGGCTACACAAAACAAGTTCATGAAGTTCTTTGCACAAAATCCCTCTCACATAAAGAGATATCACCGGATTTATTCTTCATAGTTCCAGGCCCTTTCAAAATGAGCCGTTTGGACCGAGGGCCCAGTGTGACGTAATACTGGGCCAATTTGCATAGAACTGCCGCTCATCTGTCGAGCACACATCCCTACACTTTCTCCCAGACAAAGAAAACCGAAGAACTGCGTGACTTTCATCTGCACCCGCAACAATCAGTTTCGTTCCACCTTAAAAAGTATTTAAGGTGGAAGAGAACATTTGAATAATGAGCTAACTTCAGCGTCGTGGAGGATCTGTACCTACTGTCCGTCACAGGGAGCTGTAAGGACTTTCAAAAAAATGACTTTTGTGTTTCTATCTAACATATAGGGCTGGACAGCGCCTCTGCCATTTTCACACGTGTCAAAAGAGCAGCATAAGGGGTGTGTGGAGCATGGGACGGGTGGAGCGTGGTCAGCCACAGTTTATCTGCACAAAAGGGACAGAGCCCTGAAACGGCTCGTTTTGAAAGGGACTGAAAGTGTGAATAATAAAACTGGTGAGATCTTTTATGTGAGAGTGATTTTGTGCAAAGAACTTCATGAACATGTTTTGTATCGCCCATAGACCGATTATAACTTGCTTTTTTAAAAATAAAAACAGTGAATTTTGCATAATATGTCCCCTTTAATAAACTTAGCACTGTAATTTAGCACTGTAAACGGCTAGGAGCAACAACAGCTCAGTCATGAAGCGGTACAAACTCACAGAGCAGGTCCGTCTAGTGCTGAAGACAGTACTGGACCTGGAAGCAACAGCTGCGCAAGAAGTCTGGGTCAGGAGTTTCATGAAATGCGCTGGTGTGTCATTCAACAATGCTTTTGCAACAAACTTGAGCTTGAATTCAGATAAAATCCCATTCCCATGACCTGCAGGTGGAACAAGTCCCGCTACAACTTTACTGTTTACTAGGAAGAATCTACAGTGAAAGTGGAAACTACTGGATGTCCTGTCCAAGGACACAGCAAACCTCCGTGGTTCCATCGTATCGTTCTTCTGCTGAATCATCCCTTTCTACAGCAGATCCTCTGGTGGAGGGGCTCGAGACATCCTGAGGCTAAAGTGAGATAAGTGGAGCTTTTCCCTCCTTGTTCAGACCTCAGCAGACCTGAGAAGCAGTTCTGCTTTCCCAGCCTACTCTCTAAAACGTATCCAAGTGTAGGGCTGGTGGAATCAGGGTGTATTTCTGGATAAAACCACTCAAGAAGAAATTATGTTCAGAAAGTCTTCTATTTCTCCCTTAAAATACCTTCATTTCAAGCTGTCTGTACAAGCAGTCCCCATCTTCATCAGTCCTAATCAATGGAATAAGCCTGGGGCGGCCTGGGGGACAATTGCAGTGTGATGTTGCACACAGCCGCAGGTCTCTTAGTACAAGGAGGCCCAGATACCAACATCCCTGGTCTTCCGGCAGGATGGACAGTCGGTCCTGATTGCATGACGTCTGGAATCACTCAGTCTGATGAGCTTTAATCAGGCGGATCTCCTCCATTAAGCCTGCTTCCTACACCATCTTCATAGTCCTGAGTGGCAACGGTCATCAATGACATTGGTTCTCACCCAAATCAAGTAGTCTATTTAGAGAAGGATTCTCATAGTAAGATGACAAATAGGAAAACAAGAGAACCCCCTACTGTGCCACCAATCTACACACAGAACAAGAGCAAAACTTAGGCAACGATGAAATAAGGATGATGTTATCAAATGATTCATTAAAGAGGTGCTGGGAGGTTGTGTGTTTGAATCTTGACAGTTCCAGGAGACCATGAGAGCACAACTGTTGTTTGGCTGGACAAAGATAAAACTCAGTTTCTAAAGTAGGTTTTTAAAAAGTGACATTGTTGCTGTTGTATATTGTAATACATGGCAGAAAAAACACATATAAAATACAAAATAAATATAACATGTATCATGTGCTGTGAAAATGTCTTTAAGTGTTGCGATATTTTCAATCCTGCCCAACCCTTATCTTAAAGGGGACATATTAAGCAAAACTCTCTTTAGTTATAATATGGGCTGTTCATGAAGCTCTTTGCTCTCACATAAAGAGATCTCACCAGCTTTACTGTTCACAGTTTCAGGCCCTTTCAAAATGAGCCGTTTGGACGGAGGGCCCAGTGTGATGTAATACTGGGCCAATTTGCATAGAACCGCCCCTCATCTGTCGAGACCACACCAACTACTGCAAGAACAGCACACATTCCTACAATTTCTCCCAGACAAAGAAAACCGAAGGACTGCGTGGCTTTCATTTTTGATGGCCATGTCCCAGCAACACTTGGCTTCGTTCCACCTTAAAAATCTCCACCTTAAGTATTTGAAGGTGGAACGGAAAATTCGAATAAGGAGCTAACTTCAGCGTTGTGGAGGATCTGTATCTACTGTCGTCACAAGTAAGTACTTTAAAATAACGACTTTGTTTCAAACATATAGGGCTGGATAGAGCCTCTGTTTTCTGCCGTTTTCACACGTGTCGAACGAGCAGCATAAAGGGTGGGTGGAGCATGGGATGGGTGGGGTGTGGCCAGCAACAGCTTTGCATATAAGCGACAGAGCCCTGAAACGGCTCGTTTTGAAAGGGACTGAAACTGTGAGGAATCAAGCTGGTGAGATCTCTTTATGTGTCGCCCACAGACCTATTATAACTTGTTTTTTTTTTAAAGTGAATTTTGCGTAATATGTCCCCTTTAATGCACTTGTCCATCCACCTCATGCACCCTGGCTCCAGCAGGGCTTGCCTGGCGCTAGGTTGTTTGTTTTGAAGCCGAGCAAGAAGGAAACTGAGAGGGGTACCTGTGTTCCCCAACCATCCCTGCCAGAGCCCCTGTCAGCAGCTTGCTCTTGAAAGCACCCAAGAGAGCCAGGCCATGTAAACAAGGGGCCTCCCTCACTGCATACCAACAATACTGCACCTCTCTGGAATACGGGCGCCTACTGAAGAGCACAGAGCACACTAATAAGACAACCCCATCCCCTGAGTAAATATTTACCCTCCAGCCCCAAGTCTGAAGCACTACGCATGAGAGGAGGGAGATATGGACCCTAAAATGCCTCCGCTTAGTGGGCACTGAGTCACATGGGGGGGAGAAAGTAATTTCAATTTCACAACCGATTTGACTGCATAACTGTTAAGACATATCATTTGAGCTCATTTAGCGAAATACCACTCTGTTTTTATGGGTCCCGTGAACTTCAAGCTTTAAAATCCAATGGCACAGCAAGTACTCAGTGGCAATAAACATGGGCACCACATACGATCATTTAAAAAGCACAAGGTTGACACCTAGAGGTGACATGGTGCGTTGCAATATGTTTTACTTCATTAAAACACATTGCAAATTGTTTGTAAATTAGGAGAAATTTGATCAAATGTGTTAGCAATTACATGTAAAACCTTTGTGTAGCATTGTGTAGACGTTTTGAAGAGGTTGACACATGGACACTCATGAAACTGATATTTTTAATATACCTGCAGTGTTGCCAGACTGTCCAATTTTGGTCATGGGTGGAGGGACGCCGTTCCCAGTACGGGATGCTCCGGCTGGGGCTTTGGTCATGGTTTTAACAGCAGAGATGGTATGAGGACTCGAATGGACATCTTCCACAGCCTCACTGTGGACAGAGCAGAGGAGAAAGAAGGGTTTTATGAGCTACAGATGCAGCAGTGATGGAACCCTGCAACAAACATGACTAGATCAGTGACATAACAGAGTTATTGCAGTTTTGAATCTCTAAAATTCCATACTAGCCTTAGAGAAGATTAGGACAAATTCCAGCCCTCTCAAAACTGACTGATCAGCTGCTCTCCAGCCCTGGGTAGATACTCCGGGGTGGGTTTGTTATGGCAACAGCACGTATGAACACAGGGGAGGGTTTAACCATAAGACTGAGATCTGCCTCCAGCTGCTGGGTGTCATTTCACAGTCTCTCGCTGCCCCGAGCTGCTGCCTCGCACTCCACTCCACACTCCAATCCACACTCCCCCTAGTGCTCCTAATGCTATATTCACTCCTGCTCCACTCCTCAGTCTTTCATTGGACATAATCATCTGTTATTTCTGACTTCAAACTACCAGGGCCTGCAGCAGTTCAGTGTCCACATAATAAAATGCTGTACTGAGGTGAACCGCGTTTGGAGGTTTTGTAATTGAAGAGTAACAGATGACAACTGTCTGTGCCCATAAAGGAACAGATTAAGGATTTACTTATGGAACACAATAAAGCAATTACGGGCGACAGGAAACTACATCAAACCAGGCCTTTAAGAAGCAATTAGGAGCCAGTCTACGCATACGCAATTAATACCAATATAGCCAATTTACAGGGGGACGTGTTTTGGATTAGGTCTGTGTAGGATGCTAAACATGACCAGATTGATCAAATAAATCTGGCCAATCAGCCCAGCAGTCCCAGATGGTTTGTTAATGAAGAAAACAGGTGCCAACAACAATAGCTGGCACTGCCTTCAGTTCAACAAAGTACTGCCCCAGTTTCCATGCCCACCATCTAACCCCCCACCACACACACACACACACACACACACACACACACAACAGTGATCCTCCAACACAGTCACTATAATCCTTCATCACACTGAAATAAAAGAAATCCTTTTTATTCATGGCCCAGATGTCCAGATCTAGATGCCATGATCTTTCATGCTGCCATATACTCTCAGTTTTAACAGGATACATTATATCACCAAGAAACAGCTCTGCTATACCAACAGATGGGATTGAGGGGGAAAAAATCATTTCAACCTGACCAGAAGCAGCAGGGGAACCCATAACCAAGAAGGCACAGAACCTGCCTTTGAAAGGTAGGGGGAGGGCCTGGCTGGCCATGGCAGAGACCATGCGGGGCACATATGCACTGGGCAGCTGGTTACAGTCTGAGCAGCATGTTGCACTGCCATCAGCGTCGGGTTAACATAAACTCGACAGAATACAGCGAGGAATTCGCCAACATAAAAACCCACCCTGCAGCTAAATGAAATGGCTAACGTTGAATTATCCAAGGTTACCTTTCCAGAGGATACTAAGTGCCTTTTATGGCAGGAATCCAGTGCATCTGGCTCTGGGTTTGACTATAAAACAATGGGATGTCTTTCTGTTACAGTCTTAGAAGTGACCAGTTGGTTTCTGGGGGAATCAAAAAAAAAAACAACCCACAAAATCCACAGCTACATGTAGGCAGAGAACAGAACGGGGAGAGAAGAACCTCTTCACCCTACTGCCATCTGGTGGACCAGGGCCGCGCTGCATTACTGCCAGGTTAGCCAGTCTCTCATTGCCTGCGGCTGGCGAGAGAAAAAGTGCATTAAAAAGAATGGAGTATTAATATATAATGTACCCTCAGGTTCCCCTACACCTCTGCTCAAACCAATACGTTATGTATTGCTTTGCTTGATTCCATTTTTTTCCCCAGCACCCTGTGTTCCATTTTGTTCTTTATGTTCTTTAACCCCTGGGGACAAAAAAGTAGAGAATAAAGGCAGGAGAGAGACAGGCATAAAGAAAAAGAGGTAGGAGCTACTCAGCCCAAAGGAGGAGGCTCATCTATTATTTATCCATGACAATAAATAAATATTGGAAATGTTCAGTGGTTTTTCCATCACCAGGGAGAGAGCAGTCCTTTGTATGATGAGGTGTGTGGCAGGCCTGTGGGATCCTACTGTCTAGCCGCTGTCTAGTGTAGAAGAGAAACACCTCTGTTGAGTTCATTGAAACTTGTGACCACTCAACTAGAGGAGCAGACTATAGTTTGCTTTGTCTCAATGCAAAATGAAACGAAAGGCGTCTCTAATGATCTTATAAGAGGCTTAAAGTATCCTGGATGCATTGCAGTTTCCAGTTGTTTGGGCTATTAGACTTCAGAAAGGCAGAAGAAAGAGTAGGAGAGAAACAACAAGAGAGCACAGGAGACTCAGTCGCAGAGAGACAAAAGAAGAGTTTTATTGGAACCTTTAAAAGACATTCATACTATTTTGCTAGCAGCCTAAATCAAATACAGAAGGCAGAAAAGCAAAAAGGAAGCTGACAGGTCCAGAGAGAGAGAGAGAAAAAACAGAGGTACAGAACTTTTTTTTTTTTTAAAAAGTGCAAACACAAGCCCTAAAGACTGGAAACAGAAGTTAAAGAAAAGACAGAGACATTTAAATCATGCAAGATAAGGGTTGTTACAGCTGAAACAACTACCTTGCTTCTCACTTCTGTCTTGTTCTAACTCACTCACTTACACACATAAATTAAAACGAAAAAAAACAACTAAAACAACCGGCTTTCTGAGCAATCACTACCAAATGGAAGCCAAGCCAGAGTGGCAGCGCGCGAGCGTGTTAGACTGGGGGAGGACGGACAAACTGACGATCACTACTGGACATTCAACACCCGGGCCGAGACCCCATGATGCCAGTCGCGAAGCTTGTTGTATTTGGGCCGCACGACCTCGGGGTCAACTTTGGTCACCCTGCTGTCCCAGCAGAGAAAGACGCACAACAAATAAAATGAACAGGAAGAAAGAAATTAATTTGACTGCAATGGAATGAACAGTAATCAAATTCAGCATGCAACAAATCCTCAGGGAATATTAATAGCTGCAAAATGTAGCACAGCATGGAAGCCACATGCAAATAATTATACATGTTTACACACATTATATATATATATATATATAAAATGTACGTATGTGTGTGTATGTATGTGTGTATGTGTGTATATGTGTATGTGTGTATATATATATATATATTAGAGGTGGGCATAGATTAATTTTTTTAACGCCGTTAACTGCGTTTATAATCTTGGCATTATTGCGCGCAAGATTCTAGGGCTGAGATAATAGGGCTGTTACGGTACATGTGTTCGTACCGAGCCGTCATGGTACATGGGTCACGGTTTAGTACATGATGTCTTTCGAACAATTTATATATATATATATATATATATAAAAATTCCAAACTTCTCCCTTCCGACGTCAGAATTGTTTCAAATGAGTAACCAATCTGGCCTTGAGATGCACTGGCTTGCACAGATTTTTCCACTGCTTTCGCACATCCCTGTGAAGACAGGAGCGCAGGGATGTTTTCCTTAGAGCGCCCTGATTTACCCGCAATCCCATTTATTTACACTAAATCCCTTTCCATGACAGGGCAGTTTCCATTCCACCCAGTCGGGAGATTGAATTAAAAAGAACAGTGACGCTGCAAATAGCAGGCCACGGTTTTCAGCACCAGACTCTTCTTTGCACTGTTTGATGTGGTTTATTCTTAATTGAGTGTGCAACATCTGACCAGTTCACCACACTTCACCACAAGTAAATATTAAACTGAAAACACACAGAGACCACAAAACCAGACATGCTGGGGAAGGGGGGGGGGGCCTGTTGTGCACTGTACATCCAAGACCCAAGAAACTAAACAGCAACAGTAACAACAACAACAGCAGCAGCAGCAGCACCAGCAGAAAGACACACTCGGGCACTCAGCATGAGAAAACAGCACCAGATTGAATTGAATAACAACAACAAACCACCACATGCTTACTTCTTTCCGGGGCTGCTCTCATGGGCTTGCTCTGGAGGAGAGAAGAAAGAGGGAAGGCGAACATGAGCACCACCACAGAGAAAAGACTCGCTTTCAGCATCAAACACAGAGCTGGAAAGGTGGGGAAGAAAAGTGGCAAAGAAAAACATTCTTGCTAAAATCTCAAGGGACACAGATCACAGGAAATGACGATGATGCTTCAGCTTCTAAACGTCTTAGCAGGGAAAAGCTCTGGCTGTTCTAGTACTTACGGGTTAAGGGCTGCGTGAACACGCTAATATGGCAATTGCGAAATGTCTTGCAGTATTTTAAAAAGGGCTTTAGTGAATTAATCAGCTGATATGGCCTGCAGTATTTGATTTTTGTTGGATAACATGAATAGTTTAACTTTCCACATAAACACAAACTAAAAAAA
This sequence comes from Hemigrammopetersius urotaenia, assembly GCA_037974485.1. Lineage (NCBI taxonomy): Eukaryota > Metazoa > Chordata > Actinopteri > Characiformes > Alestidae > Hemigrammopetersius > Hemigrammopetersius urotaenia. The sequence continues at coordinate 13,027,724 of JBBPDC010000035.1, forward strand.
ATCTCTGCTCATTTGCAAAGTGCAATAAGTTCATGCGATATCAGTATTTCAAAGATTAACTGAAGCGATTAAAACTGAAGCGATTCTCCACTCCTCTGCTTAAGAGACCACACTGACACTAACCATTCTCTGTGCCTGTGATTTGTGCCAGGATGCGGAAGGAGCGGGACTGTGAGGTGCCAGTGCGTGGACGCCAGTCCTCCGTATCCTCAATCAGGCGCTTTTTACTGGCATCGCTCAGGTGCACACCGTGGTTCACCATCAGATCAGCATCCATGATGGGTTTCCTGGGAGCTCTGACAAACAAAGAGTCTATAATCAGTACACACACACAAACACACACACACACACACACACACACACACACACACACGTATATCCAGTGCATTATCATTATTTTCCATCTACAAAATCATTGCCAAAATAACGACTGTTTACATTTACAGTTTTTTATTCATATTTAGAGTTAATTTAGTTAGACAAAACAGAAAGCACAGCCACTGCAGGCGGTTCCTGTTACCTGGGGGGAGTTTTTCTGTGGGATAACATTCAGATGAAGTAATAAAGGGAAGCAGGAAATGAGAAAAGAATGAATAAGAGAAAGTCAGAAACAAGATCATTCATAAGTGCTGTTTTTGTATTGTTTTTCCTTGAAGCAACTATAACTACTTACTTAAGAATACTGTGTGGCCCACTATAGAATAGAAGAGAGTCAAAGGTCAGAGAAGTTAATGTTTAAAAAATCTAGACAGTAGGTCAGTACAGCAAGTTAGTAGTGGAACAGTATATCCAAGCATTACACATTCATTTAAATTCTAGAAATCTCTTTAAAGTCATAACCCAGATGTTAAAGGCTAAATATCTTTCTAGCTTTAGAAATTGCGCAAGTTATGAAAAGCAACCAGCACAACATGCCACACAGAACTCAATGCATTTGGAGTGAATGAGTCATACCCAGTCTCACCACAAGATGGCACCAATACACCCCACACTTATCATCATCAGTCATACAGTACCAGCCCTTTATTTGAGCCTCTTTTAGGGTTCCCACTCTTGTGTGTGTGTGTGTGTGTGTGTGTGTGTGTGTGTGTATACAGCATGTGTGTTTGGTTACAAAGATGAGAGCCTGCTCGACAGCTGCAATATTAATACTCTAACACACAGCGTAGCCTATAATTAATGGCAAGCCTTGAATAAACATAAGCAGGGGATTGACATGAGCAGATGCCACTCAAAAGGTCTGTACCTTCTCTCACAGCGTACAAACGGTAACGCTGTTGCCCCCCTTGTGCCTGACGTTCAGCTAACAAACATGCATGGAATGAGCTTCTTCGGAAACCTATGAAGCAACTCCACTCAAAGAGTACTGAATGACATAATGGAAAGAACGGTGACAAGAACTGCTGGCAGCAGTGAATGACATGGAGGACAAGTAGGTTCTCTAGGGTTAACTATTGTGAAATAGTTGCTTAATCGTGCAAGCATCACATCACAAACAGGCACAAACAGATACCAGCGTAATCACAGCACTGACTTTGTTACTGGCTCCTGGAAAAAGAAGAAGAAACAGAGAGACAGAGATATCAAGGACGTCTGTTAACTCCTCAGGTTCAGCAAGCTGCATGCCAATCATGGTTAATATTCTAACACACAGATACATGCATCTATTTCACTTTTCCAAGCAGAGCGACTGTTCCCAGAGGTCAAAAGGGCACAAACAAACTCAGCTAAAACGTAAACTTTGGCTCTGAAGATCCCATTGCTCTAGACTGCCAGTGACGACACGCGGCAAAATATCCACAATAGCCTTCTGTAGCTATGCACACCCCAAAACTCCTCCAACTGGAACATCTGCTGCTCGGTTAACGCTGGGATTAATTACTTTAATTTGAGGGGCTCCATGGGTCAAAAAAATCACTGCGATGGCTCCTCCCTGGACACTAATTGGTCGACTCAGTAAAAGCAGCTGGAAACTCTCTGAAGAAAAAGTTACAGCCATCTGCGAAGAGCTGAGGCTGCTATACGGAGCAGGTGAGGAGATGCAGGCCTGCACTCAAACAAACCATCGAGTCTCTGCTGTGTCATTCATGAGGCATGAGAGGGCTTGTGTTTATCAGGGATGGTAAAAGTGATAGTGGGAACGAAGACGGAGGGCGGGGGGTGTCCCTTGAGAGGAACCGCAACATAGGTCCAGCCTGATGCCACACCCAGTCCACACCTCACCATGCCACACCTGTACACCAGCTTCAGACAGTCTGGCTGCTTTATAAGCCTGTCCCTTTCATTATGTGAAGAGTAGTATTTTTTTCAACTAATCAAGATGAATTAATTACAATTAAAATAAATTAGTAGAAATTTAATATAACGCATAAAACCCCATCTGAAGCAAACTAATCACTGTTGATAAACCAAAAAGCTAAATTTGAATCATTCTTGTTTTTAAGAGTTACCACCAGGCATCCCGCTTTGCTTGTCTCGTACAGATCGACTGCTGTCGACACCCCAATTACAGTAATTATCAGTAATGAACCAATCTTTCATTCTTCAAACAAACTCAAGCCTCCTCAGCACAGCGGAAGCGTATACGTAGCAACAGACCTGACAAATTCTGTACAGGCCACTATGGCTCCTGGCTAATTGGAAACAAGTGCAGCCACTCGCACAACAGGGCACAGAACCAGACTCAGTGTGTTTGGGAAAGTCATTAACCAAACTGTCAATTAAACAAAGGCAGGCGGTAGCGAGCCCCGAGCGTCTCAGCTGGGCTTCACATTCACTCCTGCAGATTGGGACAAGATGTGCTCCTCCTGACTGTCTATTATAAGGTGGGCGGGGGGCAGAGAGAGAGAGAGTGAGACAGAGCAAGAGAGAGAGAGAGAGAGAGAGAGAGAGAGAGAGAGAGAGAGAGAGAGAGAGAGACAAAAACAAAGGAAAGGTTATCATCCAGTTCACTGCTGGATAATCAATCAGAGCACAGGGGATTCAGCCTCTCGCAGTTAAAGCCATAAAGCCAACCTGTTCTTTCCCATTTCCTGTTGAATTCAAAATCTGGAACAAGGAAGCTCATTACGAAAAGTTGCTCGACAGAAAAAAAGGGGAGAATCACATTAATACAAACTGTGTCCGTTTGCAGGATTCCAATTAAAGCAGCGTTCTCCGAATGTGCAGCATCTCTTTTCAGTTCAAAAGCGGAAAACCTCCCTGTGCACCTACCCTTACAAATCTCAGCTCCACAGAACAGATCAAGCTTACAGCTTCAATTATCTCGGTAGACGGAGAAGCGTAACCACAATTCTCCTTGAGCCTGTCTCAAGTGAAACTATAAAAAGTAAATAAATATCTAAAGGTCTTTCCGCTTGTTTTCTACTTCGCCTCTAAACATTTCCCTCCGAATCGCTTGTTTACTGAACTCTTACTGAAGGCTTAGGAGAGTTTCTATTCAAAAATGCACAACTGCAATTTCAGAAATACTGAGGCATCATCTGTGATCTACTTGATCTACTCCAGTCAGCAATTCAAGACAACACTTTCTAAATGAGATAAATGCTCAGGGCTATAAAAGAGAGTCCTCAACACAAACAGGAGGAGAAAGGGGGGAAAAAAACGTCAGGTCAGAAGCAATGCAGGAAGGAGGGAGGAAAAGGTGGAAAAAGGAGTTTTCTGTGCTCCACCTACCCATTATGATGCTCCACTCCTGCCTGACTCTCCAGTAAACCCCGCCTCTGGCCCATGGCCACCTCACAGGCATTCTCATTGGAGTACAGGTTGATTGGAGTGTTATAGACTGAAGGCTGTGGGACAGCGGGAGCAGAGGAGGACGAAGAGGAGGGACCCGTCACTCTGGCTGGTGAGGAAGAGCCAGACGACGAGGCGGAGGATGAGTGAGGGAAGGGGGAACGGCCGGTGGCGGGTTTAGGGGTGGAGCTGCTGGCCAGAGGAAAAGGAGGCTGTGGGGCTTGTGGGGCTTGGAGGGGTTGCTGGGAGGGAGCGGCAGGGGTAAAAGCAGAGGAGGCAGAGGGGATGGAGGCCTTGGGTGCAGCAGGGACGAAGGAGGAAGGGCTGACTGATCCAAAATTACTCCCTCCCCCTCCGAAGGGCCGCGCCGTCTTGTTGTAGGCGCTGCTGCTCGGAGTGGAGCTAGCAGGACTAGTGTTGGTGGCAGAGGCAGGGGCAGGCGGTTGGCTTATGGGTACAGGCTTAATGATCTCCAGTGGCTCGTCCTACAGGAGGTGAGGGGAAACACACACAAACATGCAATACACTCACACACTCAAATTCATGCAGGCAGTGATATCTCATCACAGACATACATCAGTTATGTAATGAACTGAGCCCCACTTTGTGATTGGGACACATCTGCAGAGAACAGATGTACTCATAGCTTTCGACTTTAGGTCTTATTTGAACCATTATTGAGGCCTATAAGCCAAACAGGCAGGCATTTTAACTTTTCAGTGACAGCTTAAGTGCATTTAGAGGTATGACCTGTGCCAAACCTCATACTGATGTCAGTGCTCCGTCTGAAATGTTTTTATTAGGATATGAGCAATTAATAAGCAAGTTCTAAACACTGACCAGAATACAGAGCGGTATGCTGGTATGAGACGAAGCTAAGTGGATCACAGCTCTACATGCAACACAGCACTCAAATACTCAAACACATGCTAACTGACAACCATCCACCGGTGGACATGCTCTGCTGCATGTATAGATATATATAGAGTGCACCTACCTTGGGAACTTCAACTTTTGTAACAGTAGAGGCTCTGCAAAAAAAAAAAAGAAGGAAAAAAAAGAGAGAAATATCATGAATTTGATTATCTTTGTCAAAAGTTACCAAGAGAATATAACAATATAACACTGGTTTTGATAGACCAGAAACTTTCTAGATGGAAAACGTGTCATGAATGTACAAAACAATGTTTTAATAATGACTCTATCCTGTCTTCCTTTGAAAAATATCCACTGCAGCTTTGATTCGCTCGTTCCATGGTACATTACACAGTCCATAAATAAATGCAGAGCAAATGATGGCATCCGAGGCCCAACACTCCTCATTCTCTATTGATAACAGCTGAGGATTTTAGGATCTCAGAGTGGAGGCAGTATATGCCAAGCCAAGTTCCCGCCGCCAGACACTGACCTGGAGTAAAGTTACAAACCGGCTTCATCACAAACTGTACGGTTAATCTTGCAGATTGTGGTCCCAGACAAGGAGCACTGGCAGAGCACCGGGTGATACGACATGTGCAGGGGTGTCTGGGGGCATGTATCAGTGATCAAAGTTCTGTAACCAGAGAGCTGCAGCACTTTCAGAGCGCTGATACAAAATAATCGGCAACATGAAGCACAGAAGGAACAGCTCTCTCAGATTTTACCCCCAGGAACGCTGATCATGCCACTAAAGCAGATGGCTCCCACTGTTCACCCACTGTATGCCTCTGTGCTGAAACATCTGGTGCGTACAAGCGATCCTTTGACTCGAGATGAAATTCTGAGAAGTGTTGCTGTCATGTAACAAGTTTTATTCTCTCTACGGCAGGATTTTCACTTAAGAGTCCATGTGAGCTTGTAAAAAAAGGCTGAATACACAAGCTTTATAATGTTTTGTGGAAGTGCACCAGTCTCACCGAATGCCGGTTCATTTTAGGAGCCCGCAGGCATTTTATGTTGTTATTGTTTCAACCCTTTTGCATTTATTGGCATCTTAAAGCAGGCCGAGAGAGTGTAGACTGCTTCGTTTTTTTTCCTCATTAATCATCGCTCGGCGCAACACGGCCCTGGGACTTCTGCTTTGTGGGCAACAAAGTTCCAACTTTTCTCCACAATACCACTGAGACTCCAGAACGTATGTCATGTTCCTCTCAGGCTCTTCCATATTAGGGAGAAGACACAAGCCGAGCTTTTATGGGGCGAGTGCTTATGTCGCTAAAGGCACCCCCCCCTTTAAGACCCCTCGCTCAAAGTTCACCTCATTATAAGGACAAGAGGAAAAAGCCACAATAAGAAACTCTAAAAGGAGCCTTGTTGGGGCAGGAAGTCAGCCAGGCGTCATACAAAAAGCACCATCAGGCTGAGGGTTTAAGAGGTCTAGTCTAAACAAATGGGAGGCCCACAGTGACAAAGAGGACACTGGCAGTGTGCAGGGGTGGCCTGGGGGCAGCCAGAAAGGTCCAGTGTCTCAGGTAAGTGCCCTGTCCCACTCTGGTGTTGCAGTTCCCACAACCCAGCCGGGGTGGTCCCAACATCTGCTTCGCTCAGAGTTGCGCTGGCTTTGGCCAGCAGGACGATCTGTTTTGACAGCATGGTCAGACAAAAGCGTGTGTTTCACACAGCTGCTCGCTGATCTGAGGCTGTCCAGCGTCTCAGACCTCACACACTGTATTTGGGACCACACTTCTCTCTAATCAAACCTCGGCTGAATGCAGCTCTTAACAACAACACAGCACTTAAATGTAAGCTAATAGGAAAACATCCAAATACTTACTGCAATTATAGTATGCAAAGCCAAAACCACTTCATTACCCACAAGCATCAACAACTATCTCATTAGAAGGTCGCGGATAATGTTTAAAAAAATATTGTCAGGGATGCAATTTTGTGCACAAGTAGACACAAAGGGGGGGCGAGAGAGAGAGAGAGAGAGAGAGAGAGTCTGTGTGTGTGTGTGTGTGTGTGTGTGCGAGAAATGCGGTGATTTCTCAAGACACCCAGAATAGTGTAAAATAAAAAGTCTAATATAAGTCGAAATTAAATCTAAATAAAAGAAATTAAAATTTAAATACAAATCTGTAGAATCTGTAAAAAGCAGAAAGAAAACAACAACATAATGAATATCAGAGTAATATTGCACATAAGATACTGGCACTTTGATTAGGTCAAACAACAGTCAAAACAGCGTCTCACTCTTCCTCACTGTCTTGTCTGTCTGACAGAGAGACAGACAGACAGACCCTTACGTGAGGTTTGGACACTGATGGATCTAATAAGAAACTTGAGGTTTAGGATAAAAATACTGATTTGATTTACTGTGTAGTAAATAGAGTTCACACGAGCCACAGCACCTCTGTAAAATGTGACCCTGTGTTCTGGATCCTTGTCACTGAGTGCAGTCGCTGTAAAAAGATGGTGCCGGAAAACAGTATGACATGAATTATAGGACGCCATACTTTTCCACAGTTAAAAGTCGAGTGAACTAATCAAAGTGCCAAGACTTCGAGTGCGAGCGCACACACAGTTGTCCCCAGTGCCCAGGGGTGTGAGAGACTAAGAGAGAGCTGGGTGGAATGTGGGGGAAGGGGTGGGGGGGGGGGCTCATTTCCATCCAGCGAGAGCCAAAAGCAACAGTCTGGCACATGGCATGTGTCTGAGCTCTGCAGGGACTGTATCGTCCCACGCCCACATCACTCAGCACTGGACACTCACTGTGCCCTCGCCCTCTCTCTCTCTCTCTCTCTCTCTGCACACAGCTCTCCTCCATCACAGCTCCTTCAGTACAGACTACAGAACAACACTGCAGAGATGGCAGGTCTAATTCCGATATCGAAAGCAAGAGTATCGTTGATACCGACTAACTTAATATGACCACCCAAACACTCTCCCATCCTACAGAAGGAAACAGCGAGGCAAGAACGACTTCTATAAAACCGCAGCTGTTTTCATTCAGCAAAACGCCTTTTTTCTATCATCCTCTCTACAAAGGCAGGACGCTTTTGGTGTAAACGGGTGCCAAGGCGGTTTGAAGTTATTCCTTCTGTCCTTCTGAGCAGGCTGAGGTGAAGACATGAGTCACTCTGCGCAGCATGCAGAGCCTGGCTAGAAAAAGTGGAGTGGAGGAATAAAAACAAAAGGAGACTGATGGAATGAGGCAGTTTCTTTGGTAAGTAGATTTGCAGCCAGGTTTCTGGTCTAAGTCACGGGGCTGCCAGAGCAGAAGTAGCTGTGAGTGTGGTCAGACTGCATATACTCAGACCCCCTCCCCCTCTCTCATCACTTCGCTCTTACACGCAGGTTTGCTCTTATACGGTGTCAGTACATGAGATCATATTCACCATTTGGCCACGAGATTAAAACTACTGACAGGTGAAGTAAACAACATTGACATCTCGTTACTTTTGCATCTGTCTAGAGGTGGGCTGTATTGTATTGTGTCTTATAATGTGACCCATATACAAAGTCTTGAGTCGTCCCTCATTTCTTTATATTTTGCTTCAAATCACCTTGTTGGTGCAAAAACACTCCTGTCAAACTGTCTTAGGCCCGTCCACACGTACACGGGTATTTCTGTAAACGGCCTTTCGTCCACACGAAGAACGTTCTGCGTTATAGTGTGCGCCACTCATATAACGTCATCGTATGCGCCTTGGTTGTCATCTAAAATGCCGGACGTGTACAAAATACTGC
>JBBPDC010000035.1:13054898-13069764 GCA_037974485.1 Hemigrammopetersius urotaenia
ATAGATAGATAGATAGATAGATAGATAGATAGATAGATAGATAGATAGATAGATAGATAGATAGATAGATAGATATGAATATGAAAGTCTAAATAAAAATGTTACCATTAAAAAGTGGTGTTTCCCTTTAAATGAAAATAGAAAATTATACTTATACAACTTATACTACATACACACATACACACACACACACACACACCTTTCTCTGCTTTTATTATATTGTAGTGTTTATTGGAGATGCTTTACCTTGTAGCCAGTGATGGTGCTCACATGTCGCCATGGCATCCTCCACCTCACACGGACAGCGGTGCAGTTCGCACTCTCTAGCTGCACATCCAGCGGAGGACTGAGGTACTCTGTAACAACCAAAAATACATCAATTATACCTTTACAGCATCATTAATGTTTTGATTATGGATGATGGGTCTGTAGAGGGGAAGTATGTGGAGGGATATGGAGGACTCCAGATGTTGTGGTGTGATTTTTGACTGGCACGACTGCAAAACTTTGACACGAATTTCACAAGTTAATTAGACAAGACCCCCCACCTCTGAAAATTCCACCCCTTTGTTTTTTTTTCTCTATTGGAGCTCATTAGCAACTGAGGCTGCTGCTCTTTATTCTTTTATATAAAAATCCAGCAAAGTGTTCTTCAAGCTTTTTAAAGGTTCCCACATGAGAGTAACCGGAGGAGGAACTGAGGCTTTAAATTGCTTGCTGGTACATTAGTGTGAAGAAAATTACGGTGAAAATGAGGAACGTGTCATTTTCTCATTAAATCGTGTCTAATTGGCAAAAAAAAAACAAACAAAAAAAAAAAACGGTAGCGTGGCTCTTTACACGGCAAATTTCCCAAAACAATTGATCTCAAAAGTAAATAGTGTTATATTGTTGACTTCTCATCGTAATTGAAGCAGGCATAATTAGTGAATTATTAATTTAGATTATTATAATAATAAAGTAATTATGAGTTCAGTTAACTCAGATGACCAATATTTTGACTTATTGACTTATTTTGACTGGTATTGTTCTCACCTTTGATTCTGATTATTTTTCTGTCATCATTCCTTGAACTCACTTACCTGCTGCGCCACCACTTTTCCTCCTGACCCCACCAGCCAGTTCCCCGCCAAACGCCAGGGTCGTGAGGAGCAGAACCCCCTGCAGTGCACAGAGATCCATGGCCTCATGAGGAAACAATGGGTTTAATGATGAACTGAAAGCCTCGCTCCAGATCAACAGAGCAAAAGAAGGACCCAAATTCCAAAAGGTGCCAAATTAGTTCCTTAGTGCCTCTAGGTCTTCTGACTGACCCACCAGCATGAGCAAAGAAATAAGTGCCCCCGGGAGACGCAGACCCCTCGACCACCGGACAGTCTGGAAGAGTCACTGTGACACTCAGACGGAAACATCTCCCCATATTAGAGCGCGTCACTCTCCCAGACTTGCCCCGGCAAACACAGAGCTGAGGTCATCTAGTTAAGCTCAGAGATGCGTAACCGCGTTAAGAAGATAACCATGTAATCCGACTCTCCGAGGGCCCTTTCTTCTGGACGTTTGACAGCGGCAGAACAAAAAAAAAAAAAAAAGCATCTTCTGGGAGAACTGTTCTTTTACTTTCAGAAACAGAGCTTCCGACACGAGCCTCTGCAAGCATTTAAACCGTTTAAAAAACAACCGAAATGGTTCATTTCTCAACCAAAGATATTAGAACCAGCAGCCTTATGGTTAGATGTTTGAGGAGAGCTCTTCAGAAGCTCACAGAGATTCTCCAGGGTGCACTGATGTCCAACTGACTTCCACATAAAGGCATTTTTACCATCATCTTCGACCTGAAGAAGCATCTCTCATCAGACGAGGCAGAGTTTTATTACACAATGGTAGAATACATTTTATGTTTGAATCATCCTTTTTATCAGTGATTCATAAGTTATGAAAAATGTTACTTTTATCCCACTACAATGAATATGTCATACTGTATTCACTAGCGCAGCTACAGCTGCAGAAATCTACTCCAGTAATAGATTTGTTGCTCTTCTGTTCTTCTTGCACAGTAAAAGTGCTCGACTTGACTTGATTTACTGAACCCTGGTCACGCAAACACTTTCGGATACTGGATAAAGTAGTAATGTAACAGAATAATAGAATAAAGTTGTATCAGATAACTATTATAATTAAATAAAGTTACATTTTTTGGGGTTAGAGGGGCTGATTGGCACCCAGTCGTTATCCTTGATGGGTGCCTTTTCAAGAATAATGTATTTTAAGAACACATATATATTCAAAATGTTAATAGCTTTACTTTCTCTTAAAAAAAATACATATAAAGATTTATTTCTAGACTTACAGAAGACATATTTAATACATTATTTTATACATTTTTCCTCACAAACCATGGTCAGATAAGTCCGAATCACTTCAGTGTAAGAACTTAAACGTACGGCCCTTCAATAACAAATTCTTGCTATTATATAAATAATGTCTTTTGCTAGTTTATTAATTTATTATTATTACTAAAATAATATAAAAGTTATTATTATTACTATTATTATTGTTGTTGTTGTTGTTGTTGTTATTATTATTATTATTATTATTATTATTATTATTATTATTATTATTATTATTATTATTATTATGCATGAATAATATACATCATAAAGTAACAATGCATGAAAGTACGATTGACTGCCTGGAGCTCACAAAGCCTTTGTTTACAATAATTACCACTAATTAGCAAATATATTAGTACTTTATGACTGACTGGTAAACAGTGGCTGTGGAAACTACAGTAATGTCCACACTTTGCTTGCAATAACCCATAATAACAGACAAAACATGCCTTTTGATGTTTCTGCATTAAATTTCCTTTCATGTCATAATAAAATTCATCTTAATTATGTGTATAAAATTTTAATGAGAAAGTTACTTCAAAGTCTGCATTCTGGCAAAATGCCAGCTCCTTTATCTTGTACCATGTGACAGCTCCGACATTGCAGGACTATTATTTCGGGTTTATGTGGGATATTATTCGTGTGATGGAGAGCGTAGATGTGAAGTTTTACATGAAATATATATATCAAATATGTTGCTATGGTCTGAGTGATGTGGTTCTTCTATTTGTTTTTGTTTTTTTACGTTAATCAGATCTGAAATATAGTCTGAATGTTCTCTAAATTGTAACAATAGATAAAGAGAGTCTAATAAAGCAAGGGCCACAAACAGCTATGTGTTTTTAATGCATTCAGGGTTCAAATCAGTGTTAGGAGGTCCAGTCAATTTGACAGTTAATTGTGAATGTGGGTGATTGGGTCCTATTTGTAGATCATCAGCATGTTTTTAATCCAAGTCTTGGTCTTTACCACAGGTTGAAAACCAAAAAAAAACAACTAGGGGTGTGCTGATCCGATACGTAGTATTAGTATCAGTCCGATACAAAAACACTGCGTTATATATCGGAAATAGCCTGAACTACAGCATTTATGCTTAATTAAACTTTGAGGAAAATGTTGTAAAGATGTAAACATGCTGTCAGGACACAAGTAACGCAAACAAGCTGCAAGGTTGTGTCTCAAACAGCTCCCTGCTCCCTAAATATTGCACTAAAATACAGTCTCCTGTACCAAACAGTACATATTCAGTCTAACAAGGAACCAATAGAGATTCTGCTCAATAATGAACACACTGTGCTGTGATGAAGAAACTTATACAGCACCCTCTAGAGGAAGTACCGAGGCATTTTGAAGATCAGATTGATGTCGCTATGGGCAGAAGTTGCAGTATCCGTATCGGTTTCGAAGATGAAAAAGTGGAATCGTATCACTTCTATCACCAATCAACAATTAGGCAGCGAGTTCAACACTCGCTTAACTCTTCTCAGAGGTGATCTTCCAACAAAAAGCACCACATCATTACTCTGTGTTCTGACCAGGCAAATTAGAGCTTTATGGATTGAAATATTTTTGGTGAAAGCCTAATATTCCATTCCAGCTTAAGAACTTCAGCCCAGCTGTGAAGCACAGTGGTTGCGGTTTAATTGCTTGGAGGTTGTTTTGCTGCCAAATTCTCCAAGGCATCCATCCACAAACTGAAGTTGATGATGGGTTTCTGCAAGACAACAACCCACACGCACCAGTTGGTCCACCAGAGCGACTCGTTTAAGCTAAAATTGGTTGAAGAAAAAGGAAAACTCGCCAGCATCGTGTTGAGTTAGGGTGGAGGTAGCTCCGGACCAAGAGGTCACAGGTTCGAATCCTACCTCCAGCGCACCACCACTGGGTCCCTGAGCAAGACCCTTAACCCCAAGTTGCTCCAGGGAGAGACTGCCCCCTGTAGGTAGGGAATGGAAGTCGCTTTGGAAAAAGGCGTCTGATAAATGCCATAAATGTAAATGTAAGTCCATGAGGATTAATTAAAGGGCCCAGAAGTCTCCAAGTCAATGTGTGGATGGATAAATTGCTTCTGAAAATAGTTGGTAGACCATAACTGCTACCCAAAAGGACCTGAAGCTGTCCCTTGCACATATACTGTACTTTGCAGTACTCTTTTTTTTTGCTCTTTTTTTAACAGCAATTAGGGGTTATGTACACTGCTGGTCCTGAGTAACAAATTTCGTTCTTCCATGTTGCTACATGTTGAATGACAATAAAGATGAACTTTTGACATGTTTCACACGACACGATAACCTGAGAAACATTACGTTCTGTTCACTCCCGTATTTCTATGGTATTCTTTACTATCGTTTTGAGAGATCAAGAAATGGAAAGACCCCACTTCCCAGAAGAGCTGGAAGCATCCCCTATCCAGGAAAAGAGCCCAGGAGCTCTCCCTGCTGTCTCCACCCCAGTGATCACACTGATGCCTCCGGGCTCTGCTTATCTGACCTCCTGCTGGTCATCAGTACTTGCCTTTACGGGATTCTCAGAACCACTGGCTACCATCTGAGAACATATCAGCAATCAAGATCACTAAATCCAATAGAAGCTCTCAACTGTGCTGTTCCCATCTGTGTCTTAGTTCTTTCGGTTTTAGAACTGACTGGCCACACAGGGCCCTGACCTCAACCCCATCCAGCACCTTTGGGATGAACTGGAACGGAGATTGTGATCCAGACCTTCTCCTCCAGCATCAGTGTCTGACCTCATAAATGCTACAGAATGAATGGAGACAAATTCCCACATCTTGCAGAAAGACTTTCAGGAAGTGTGGAAGCTGCTTTAGCTACAAAAGGGGGACCAACTCCACATTACAGTCTTTTTGGTGCGATAGTAAGGCGTCCCAATACTTTTAGCCACATTGTGTATATGACTATTGTATTACATAGTACAGTCTACAGATGATATAATGCTACAGATGATATAGTCCTTTTTTGTTATGGATCAAAACAGAGCCTGTAAAATACCACAAGTGCTGTGGGAGAGAGACACCTAGTGGCTTCGCTGTCTGACCCGCAGACGCGCCGCCGCCCTCAGCCCAGGTATTGTGCTTTTCCCCCCCATAGTGATTGTAGGAGAATCCTGTACTTCTGTGTATTTTGAGCTCTCAGAGGCATTCATGACTGCAGAATTGGAGATGACATTCTCAGATTGCACACACTGGGAGACTATTTTCGAGCGTATGAGTGACATATTTAGGATCTTGGACCTTTGTGCTTTTGGCTCGGGGCGGCTCAAACACATTCCACATCTCTTACCCAAACACTGCTCTTCAACACGACCCCCACTGAACCCTGACTTACACGTGAACCCAGAGGTCAGCAGCATGCTATTTCTATTTCAACAAAACCCAAAGCATGCGCACGCACACACACACACACACACACGCACACTACTCAGGAGCAGAGGGATAGATTTCCGCTTAACTTTAAACATAACATATAACATAATTGCATTACGCTGTGCTTCAATCCAAGAAACCGATTTCAGTTTATTTTGATTCTTTTTATTTTTAGGAAACATTTAGAAAGGAAACAGACTAAATTTAGGAGTGTAAAGTGTAAACACTGGTGAAAACTCAGCATATAGCAATGTAAATATGCTCCGGTTCAAATAAGTTCATGTTACTTTTTCTTGCGAGTGCAAGAGTTCAGGAGGAACAATCTAGTCTAATTTCTACATCATGAAAGTGCTGCGACGTACACCAAGTTATACAGACTGATACTGGATGTGAAAAGCTCCACTGAAGAAGAACAGAGCTGTTCTCAATAGGACCCAGGTGTCATTATGCCTCCGAAAGCTACCGTATGGTTAACTAGGATAACTCAAATGATTGAGTTGTTTTGAGATGGCCAAAAAGACATATGAACGTGGTTGCGGTTCCTACACTGCTTTTCCTAATAAAGACGTAAATACGGTCACATTAAAGCTGAAATCCTGCACTTTTTCAACCTACATTTGTTATTTGCACAGGTTTTCAGCTCATATTTAATTTCCTCCCTGATATGATGTCTATTAACATCCAAATATTTATGGACTGACTGCGTATTGAATTGTACCGCAGAGCCATATAAACCTTTGGACATGCAAATTAACTTTATGCAGGTTTTTAATTAACATGTAACTTATATGGGGTGTCGTAAACCAGATATAAAACATCTTTCACCAGATTTACCACTATTTTACCGCTTCACCATCAGGATTAAACATAGCAGCTGATGGTTCTGGATAGTCACTGAAAGGCGTGCAACACCCATCACCGTAACCACAGAGAAGGTCTGAATACAGACTGAATACTCTGAATGACTTCCCAGTGACTCAAACCAGCTGAACTCTCTTGCACTTTCTCTGCATCCGCATCACTGGCGCTAAAATTGTTACCCTACAACTGCTGACACACGAAAAATAAGCATCAGCACTCTCTATAAAAAGACACCAAGCTGTTTTCCTCTGCATCTCACTGCCATCCTGTGGACACCCAGGCCAACCACTGCGATGGAAAGCGCAGCACAGAGAAGCAGCTAGCGTTGGTGGTCTAGAGCATGGCGTTCCACAGCTGCAAATAATATTCCAGGATGTGTTAGTGTGTTAGTGTGTATGCATCTGTGGGAGAGATTTTCATGTCTTTGACCCCTCCCCCTCGCCCCACGGGTCCAATGTGTGTTTCCACCTGGACTGGAGTAGACCTTGATCAGCGCCCCTCTTAAACATTACAGCCTCCATTAAGGCTTCCTTCGCCAAGCTATAGGCCAAGCACAAGGCAGAGCTATAGCTTTATCCGGCCACACACTGACCAAAAAAAAAACAGATCGAGTTGCTTCAACAGTCTATTTTGGACTCTCCGCCTTAATATATCCCGTGATATTAATAACGGAGGAGTGGCGTTGTTTAAGGTAATGAAATATTGTGTATGAGTTACATGTTTATTAATGACCAGCACATGCAAAGTCCTGACATGGGAGAGCTTTTGGAGTGTGTCTAATGGAATTTATGCTTATTTTGTCAAAAGTGCATTTGTGAGGTCAGACACTGAAAGGCATTTCTCAAAGTCAACGTTAGAATTCAGCGAATATGGGTTCATTTGGGTTCAAATCAGGACTCTGTGCAAACCGCTGGTGTTCTTTCATGCAAAATTCGACAAATTTATCAAACTATGTACTGTATTTATTGACTTTGCTTTTTGCACAGAAGCACCTGGAACAGAAGAACATTTCCCAAACGGTTGCCACAAAGTTGGAGGAATATAATGGGGTAAAATTACGTCACTGGAAGTAAAGGGCCAGGCCCAAACCCTGACAAATAGCCCCAACTCATTATGCCTCCGCTACCAAACTTCACAGACAGCCCTACATTCCTTTAGGTAGCGTTCTCTTGACATCAACAAAACCCTGATTCATTCATCTTTACTGCCAGATAAGGTTTGTGTATGGAGAATGCATGACTGTCTGCTTGATTTTGTACACCTGTTAAAGCACGTGGCTCGAACACCTGTACTCAATACTGAGAAATGTCCATGCACTTTTGGCCACCCCATTTTCAAGCACTCCAAATTAAATGGACGGATTATATAATTACACATTTAACTGGCATTTTTAATACATGATTGGAAATTCTTTGTAGTCAATAAGCGCCTGAAGTCTGGAACTGGGTTTCTTCCCTAGAGGGGCTTCCCTGGTCTTTAGTGCAGCTGTTTTTGGGGTGTTTTACCTTCAGTTTTTCAGAACATTCCACATCCTATCCTTGAAAAAGTCTTGCTTCCACAATAATATTCAGTCCATTAACAAAGTGAAGCCTCACCCAATGAGTTATGAAGCATTTGGTTGAATATGAGCAGATGATATCGCTCTAAACACTTCAGAATTCATCCTGCTGTTCCTGTCAGTGGTCACATCATCAATAAATACAAGAGAACCAGTTCCTTCAGGAGCCGTACATGCCCAGCCATAACACCGCCTTCAGCAAGCTTGACAGATGAGGTGCTTTGCTTTGGATCATGAGCAGTTCCTTCCTTTCTCCATGCTTCATCATCCTGGTACAAGTTATTCTGTCCATATAATGTTGTTCCAGAACTGTACAGGCTTTTTTTAGTTGTTGTATGGCAAACTTTAATCTGGTCGTCCCTTTTAGAGGCTTACAAATGGCCTGGAAACCATTAGGTGTTTTCCAGCTCACCAGTGTGGGCTTTCTGTTAAAGAATGTGCCACATAGTTAACTTGGCCACACCTCATGTTTTTGCAGCTCTTTGTGGCGAGACCAAAAGAGTGGCAGTGCTTTGGTCTTCAAATTGACAGTTAACAGCAACCAGATTCCAAACACTAACGGCATCATTTAAATGAACTCTAGACCTATATACTGAGGGAACCTGGCCATGGAACAGTCTATTATCCAATCACTTTTGAGAACCTCTAAATGGGCGCTCTGTGTAAAAATGACTGGGATTCCTAAACCAATTTGAAAGAAAATTAAAGGTGAAAGTTTGCACTTTGAGCTTAAATAACAAGAACAGAAAAAATAAGAACTCTTCTTGATATGTATGGGCCGAACTGTAGTTTAATTCCACTATTCTCTATTATCAAAGAACAATGTTTCACACTACTATTCACAAATATATATAGTTTCATTCTTACATTGACTAATAACAATAAAATACATTTTCAAACTCATGATACTTTTTATAGTCTTAGCACGGCACCACTGTTGCAGATATTTTTTTTTTATTTGAATCTCCAGGTGATAAAAGGTAAAGACGTGCCTTTGAGACCCAATGAGTCCCAATACCCCAAACCCAAGCCAAACACAAACACGGTTAATACAATTTCAAAGCTTTTGCGCCTCAAGACATTAAATGAAAGATGTACAGCGGAGGGCAAACCTGGAAAAGAAATATGTGAGAAGCCATGACAAGAGACGTGAAATATTTAAGACACACTCTTACAAGTTTCCTTCCCCTTTACATTTATTTAGGTTTTCTTCCACACAACTCTCAGGTGGATTTCATCTACCTGCAAGAGGCTTTTAAACAAGCTTGTGAAATTTGTTCAGGAGCAATTAGAGCAAAAATAAAATACAGGGGCCGTAATACAGAAACTTCCTATCTTAAGCATAAAGTTAAGATCGGACGATTTAAGAGGATTTTTTTCAATTTGGTATTACAGAAGCAAATCCTAACTGGATCTTATCTCGAGTTAGAAATCCTAAATAAGCGATCTAACGTCGATGATCGACTTTTATGTCTGTTACCTAGCAACTAACGCAACACATCATCTCACGAAGTCACTGTTACCTGCTGCCACTGTAACTTTAGGAGGCTCCAGACCGTAACACTGTATCGCCAGAGTCTCTTCATTACTGTCTTCAAAAAATGGATATTAAACAACGTCCTGCTCTGAACTTGCCTGGCCATTATGAACAAATGTACTGGGACAGAGCTGTCATACACAAATATGGTGCGCGCACACACACACACACACACACAGTCACCCACACAGTCACACACTTTGCTTTGAAAATCACAAAACGAAGCCAATTTGTTGATTGTACCACAAACGGGAGAGTCCCGTGTCGACGGGTCGCCTCTCCAAAGCTGGGCAGAGTTGATCGGCTAACGGCGTTATCACACGGCTGGAGTCTAAATAATCAGCTGGCGACAGTTAGGGCAGCGGAGGGGTTTCCTAAAGTTATGAGTTTATTTAAGATTTTTTGAGGTTAGGATGCTTCTGTAATACTCCTTTCATAACTGAAGTTAGGAGAGGAAAATGGACTTAGGGACGGTAGTTCTGTAATGGCTTTTTTCCTAAATAAGCTGCCGTTACCATGGTTACCACACAGTTAGGATAGGATTAGTAAGTTAGGAAGTTTCTGTAATACGGCCCCAGGTGAACAATTTAAATATTCTACTTTTCATTCAAATTGCTGCAAATATACTGAAATAAAATGAAAGAATTAAATAAAAAAGGGACAAAACAAACATTTTTCATGTCTACCATGACGGTGAGATTTTGCTTAGTACATTTGAAGGTGAAAGTTTCTGCTTGGTCTGCTGTTGTTGGACAGTACTGTGCAGTCTTGATCCACCCCTCATTTATTCATATCTTGCTTCCAAAGAACCAGATGTTCTTGTATTTCAGTGTAGGAACAGTTCTCCAGGCTTCCTGAAGGACTTTCAAATACTCTTTTCAGTCCAGTCCCTGAACCTGAGCAGTTTCAGAAGAATGGAAATGTTCACCTTTCTTTCATTTAATCTACTCAACATGCTAAAGATAAGACAGTCTGATGAACATTTAAAGGTTTTTGCACCAATAATAGAAATAAAGAAACGAGGACAGCACTTTTAAACAGTGCTGTGCATTTAATACATCATATTTATCAAAACGTAGAGTCTAATAACATCACCCTATTATTTGACTGTATCAAGTCTGAGTCAAAAGAATGTAAGCGTTTTTTTATTCTGTTCTAACCAGATTGGGAAAATGCTGTTGGTGCTGGAATGCAAGAACATTAGAAAGATTAGTTCTGCTTAGAGGTTCGAAGGCCTGGTCTACTGTATATTGCACTGTCAGCATCTGTACAGAACAAGTCCCGTTCACCTGTGGAGTGCCTTATACAGAGAACAGGTCTGGAGCCATTTGAGAAGCTTTATCTCTTATTATTCCCAAAATATCCATCAGAAAGTACCCGCCCTTCCAAACTCTCCATGCTCTCCTCTACTATAACAAACGCTTGGCCATTATCTTTCATCCCCTACATCCCCTCATACAGTACAATACGGTACAATACTGTCAAGGAGCTGTCGCCCCCTCACAGGCTCTGAAATCGGATGATACACCAAAGGCCAGGCAAAGCGAACGCGGCCCAGCTGGGACATGTGTCCCAAACCAGGCCCGCCTCCACCTTCCTGCGGTCTTCAACCTCTTTTTTGTGTCTTGCCCTCCAGCCACGGTGTGAAAGTCCCATCTGCCTTTTTTTTCCCGAAGGCTCAGGCCTTTTTCTGGCCATAATGATCCCTTTGAGCCAATTCCCTTTGTGGACCATAAGGGATCCCATTTCTCTTTTGAAATCTTTTTTCTCTTTTCCTCCCCTCCTGCTCCTGCTTTATGTGCCGGTGAAAAGGAGCTCCTTCAGTTGTTCAAGAAAATAATCAAACTCCTCGTCGGTTTCACCACAAAGTCCTACAGCCGTCCGTCTTCGGCGCATTGGCCTCGGGTGACGCTGACACCAATCCTCAGAGTGGAAGCGCCAAAAAAATAAAAGGTAATAACGTGAAAGGAAGAGGAGAAGGGAACGTTCAAATATGCAGCAGTCGCCTGAGAGACAGATAATTGACCCCACTGTTGACCTGCACTTGGTACAGTAATAGAATATTGTCTCAATTTCTCATAATTCTGGCGGCTCTGGAGAAATGGACACTGGTCTTTACATTTCTAATGTGTCACTGTTTCTGGACCCAGCTGTGCCTTAACATTAACCCAAAGGCTCCTGACCATGAACGAGTCACTGCTTCCTTTCTGGTGCACAGTTTTCCCAGCTGTCTGAAGACATTTACGGCAGCTGTGCAGTAAAGACCTCAACCCTGCATCTCCCAGTGAACGCGGCGCAGGCAAGTCCAGGGAGACGACAAGTGTTTGTAACATGAGAGGCCGTTTTAAAAGCACGGGTGGATCCGTCAGCGCAGGTCGGCGGCGCATCAGCCCAAACAGGTGGATAACGCAGACGCTGCGACGTGCATGTAGCAGCCTCAGGTAGGTGAGGCCAAATTTCACACTGTCTGAACAGACGGGATGAAATATTGAAGCGTGGCGTTCCATCTTTTCCGCCACAGCCTGGTTTCAGTTACCGAAACTAATTACTAATTACTTCTGGGTAGTAATGGGTTTACTTAACTCATTACATCCTTTAAATAAGTTCTCATTACATTACTTCTACTCATTACATTACATTACTTCTACTCATTACATTACATTACTTCTACTCATTACATTACATTACTTCGACTCATTACATTACATTACTTCGACTCATTACATTACATTACTTATACTCATTACATTACATTACTTATACTCATTACATTACATTACTTCGACTCATTACATTACATTACTTCGACTCATTACATTACATTACTTATACTCATTACATTACATTACTTATACTCATTACATTACTTTTTGTCTATAAAACTCACACTAATTTGTATTTGGAAAGTAATTCAGTTGTAGATTCAAGATTTTAAACATGTCACATATGAAGTTATACACAAAATGTGAAATGTAACCCTGTATCGCTGCAGACATAGAATTTAGAATAAAGACAAGAATAAAAATAATAATTAGACAAATATACTCAAATGTAAACTATATAACAGTAAATACAACCATGGACTAAAAGTCCTTTAAAAGTACTTCACTTATCATTTTTGGAACATTATTATTATAGCAAGTAAATATAATTTAAAAAGTGCGTCATATATTTCTTCCTCTAAAAAATAAAATAATAAAATGTGATACTGTTTGAAAACTCAGAAATCAGCCAGTAAAAACAGACAGCCTGAAATCCAATCTTATGAATAAACTGTAAAGCTTATTTCTTGATGCTCATGACGCTCACAATTAGCATTTTAGTTAAAATGCTGGTTATAAGAACTGTTGTTTTGGAATTAAAATCTAAGTCTTTACTCTGAAACTTTGAGATTTTTAACCATAAATTTCATATCACGTATAAATCATGCAGTCATTGGACAAATATGTTATTTAAAAGCATCAGGAAATGTCACATTATTCTTTAAAAGTAACAGGAGAACAATGCAATTCTTATTAGGTCAGTAACTGTTACCCGATTAAAAGATTTTAGACTGTAAAATCTTACTGTACCACCTTACCTTGTTGCCTGATTGGAATGTTGTGTTGGTTTAAGCTTTTAGGAGTTTTTTTAGTACATAAAGAACAATCTACATTTATTAATGATGCAGATTAAATGGAAATAGGCTGAATTTCATTTCATTAAATGTTAACACACTGCTTTCGCCTTCGTTCGCAATCTTAAAGATGGTTTTCCCAGGTCACTGGGCATCACTGATTGTAGGTCTGTAGTAGTATTAGCCTGAAAACGTTTAAGCTGTGTATAGAAAGACAGTACTGTTTCCAAAGATCCAGCCCTTTCTTGTTTTTTTACTGCAGTCATGAGGAACAGTTCCCCAGGCTTCCTGATGGACTTTCAAAGGCGCTCATTTTCAGTCCAGTCCCTGAACCCGACCAGTTTCAGAGGAATGTTTGCTTCCTGTCGGAGTAAAACTTTTGTTCCCAGTTGTTTAATTTAATCTACTTGATGTGTTAAAGCACCAAAAAGGTGATTTACGGCAAACTATGAAGAAATGTGTGTGGCTCATTACTGTAGTTTTAGTGCTTCTTTTTGTTATTATTTATTCTTATATTATCATTGGTTTAATCTAAAATAAAAAACAGTAACACAGTAAAAATAAAATACTGTGTCTGCCCAAAACATGTATATGTAAGTTATTGGAGTATCATACACATATACAGTAAATTTCATTCTTTTATTAAAATTAAGAATCTAAAGGTTAGAATATATATTTGTACTGGAAACAAACTAAAACCAACAATGTCACATACTGACAGCCTGACACATGCAGCTGTATTTATTTTTAATGCCTTAAAAAAAACTTGCAATCATTTGATTTGCCAAGAAAGAAATGAAAAAGCACATTCGTCTTTCAGCCAATCCAGCTGCGGTTTTGTCACAGTTGTTAATCAAGCCACGTGAAGCTAACTGGGGTGGGAATCCCCACAGAGGCAACAATACGATACTTCCATAATATTTGGGGCGCAATACAATATCACTCTGATTCGGTTTTGCGATACATTGCATATTTCCCCCGTATATTGTTAAAAATCATCATAAATCAGAGGAAAGTAACAAGTGACTCTTGTTCTCACTTCAATCTTCCCACGTAATTTTCTCATGTAAATTCGCTTCGTAATGAAAAAGAAGAACAAGGTCTTGCACCACCTTGTGGACATCAGAAGGAATACTATCAGTGTAGATGTCTGTAAGTATTTTAAGTCTTTTTTTTATTGTAAAATAATATAAAATAAATCAATACTGATACTTGGTATTGCTGTATTAATATAATGTCATGACTAAAAATATCACAATGCTACATTATATCAGTTTTCACCCACCTGTAGGGCTGGGCACACCGGTACACTATATGGACAAAAGTATGGGACTAGTACAAGACCAACAAGGACTTTAATGGCACTGCATTCAAATTGGTCCCCATATAACAGCTTCCACTATTCTTGGAAGGCTTTCCACATTAGTTTCTGTGGGAATTTATGCCCATTGATTCTGTAGCATTTATGAGGTCAGACACTGATGTTGGAGGAGAAGGTCTGGATCACAGTCTCCGTTCCAGT